>JAQFXM010006059.1:0-13854 GCA_034693345.1 Entomobrya multifasciata | reverse complement strand
CTCCCACTCCTCCATCTCCCCATCCCCTCCACCACACCCTCCACCTCCTCCACATCCTTCACCTCCAAAAAACATTCCCGAGACATCACAAAACGTCACATCGGCTTCTTTTGCATTTGCGGCATCAAATTCATCTCAAGAAAACGGCTGGATGGACATCTGACCTTCAGAAATGGGAGGATCAATGGTGCCTCCACTCATCCAAATTGGAGACCATTAACCTTGGCGCAAATTAAAGCAGAAAAAGCCACTGGTTCATCTTCATCATCATCAAAAAATTTGGGAAGAAATTTCAAGAAGAATAGTTCAACAAAGAGAAGAGGTAGCGGAGGTCGACCAAAGTCAAAGAGGAAGCATGGCGTCCATCCAACCAGTTCATTGGAATGTCTCTGTGGAAAAAGTGAAGCAACTTTGGGTCGTCTATTGAGTCACATTAGATATCACACTGCGACAAAAACTATACCTTGTGAATATTGTAACAAGCTGTTTTTAACAAATAGTTTTTTGAATCGACATTACAAAACAAGTCATCAAGTTGAAATGATGACAACAGCAAATTTGACGGAAGCTGCACCAGTGGTGAAACCCTCCAAGAAAATGAGGTAATTCCTCCGAAAATAAATTAGTCAGCATAATTTTTTGAGTTAAATATTTTATAATTAGTTAAATATTTTAAATTTGGTGGTTTTTTCTGTAAATTTATTCAGTAAACCAGAAAAAGTGAAAAAGAAGGTGGCACCATCCCCGGCACCAGCAGCAGCAGCAGTGGCATCGGTTCAAGTGCACCGGTTGGACTACTCCAAAAACCATCGTGGAAATTTTTGTAAATGTGGAAGGAAATTTGTAAGCAAGAGGAAATTGAATATTCATCTTTATCGAAAAAATACTGAGGGGGAGGGGGATGATGGCTTGGGGGTTGGTGGGGGTGAAGGTTTGGGGGACTGTGAGAATTTGGAAATTTCTTGGAAAAAGCAAGTAAACTTGAAGGGATCTCCTCAGAAGAAGGGGGCGGCGGTGATGGGGGTGGGGGTGGGTGAGGGAGCAGCTGGAAGTTCTACCATGTTTACTTGTACAACATGTGGGGAGAAATTTGAGAGGAATGTGGATAGGATAAGGCATCGTGTTCTGGTTCATGGACATGGTTTATTTTGAGATGTAAAAAAAGTTGAATTTAAGCGTGTGCTTTTTTTAATTATGAAAAGCAATTCGCTTATAAAATAAACTGAGAAAATTTATAATACTCAAATCAAAATATAAGACAATTAAATTATATTTTTAAGTTTCGCATTCCGTATAAATATTATATATGTGTATTTTTGTTACAAATTTTTGTAAAAGGTTTTCATTGTCAAATTTATCAAAAATGGATTAATTTTTTTTTCGTAAACTTGATGGATTATAAAAAAATATTTATGTATTTGTTAATTTCGTTTAATTATTGTAACGAAAGAAAGAATCTCTGTAAATAAAAAATTAAACGTTTTGTTGATAAACAATGAAATTTAGATTTTTTTAAGCCGTTTATTTTACACTTTAAACACTAGCTCATTAAAATGGTAGAGTAAATCCCCCACTGGGGAAATTTGAGACTTGGAATATTTTATTTCGAAATGTCTGGTTTTTATTAGATTTCCTGTAAATTTTCGTAAACTCTGTTATTATAACGTCAACGTCACGTCGTACTTTTCATTTGACTTAGAACGGAAAATAAACAATATGACGTTAAAATCATCTAATCAGCATGTAATGTGCATAAGAAAAATTTGCGTAGGAAAATTTCCAAGTAGCCAATCTAATGTATATTTTATGATGTAAACTTGTTGTTTACATTCTCCACCTACACTTGATTCAAAATATTTTTCGTAAATATACAGCTTTTAAAGCTTAAAATAAACCCAAATTGAAAAAATAAGTATCACAATCAAAATGGACTTTGAATCAAGTATATTAAAAAAAATTCTCTGGCAATTTTAAGTAAAATTTTATCTAGACTTAGTTTTTATAACGATTATTTAAAAAAAATTAATAGTTCATTAATAATGGCAAAAATCAATAAAAAATGTGAAATAATTTTAGATAAGCCAAATACCACCCATATTTATTATCCAGGTGATTTTATTCGTGGAACGATTTCTCTAAAAGAAAAATATTTGAAAAGAAATTTCATAATAATTAGTTTGTATGGAAAAACCATAGTAAATTTTACTGCTGAAAGATCCACACGTTTAAATAAAAATTGTTGCAAATTAGTCACTGAAAATATTCAAATATTTCAAGTTTATAGATATATTTTTGTAAATAGAGAACAAAATATTTATAGATTTTCGCTTAAAATTCCTTACGAAAATGAAGCCTTGCCTTGGTCCATTAAAACGCCGAATGGTGAGGTAGAATATGGAATTTATTGCTTTCTAAAAGGAAATTACTGTAAACCAGATTTAGAAATATGTAGAAAAACGTTTTTATTAAAATCTCATGTTAATTGGGATACAATAACTGGTGTTAATAAAGAATATTATAAAAGTGTTTGTTATCAAACTTGTAAAAGATTGGGGACGGGAAATTTGTGCATTTCCCAATTTCAAATGTTATTTGAAGGTCCTAAAATATTTGTAAGTTTGTTGGAATGGAAATGGTATGAGCCTGGGGAAAAAGTTGAATTTAAAATAGAATTTGATAATAATCGAATATGTGAATATGTGGGAAAAGGGTTTGTTCGTTTGGTCTCGGTAAGAATTTTAAATAATTTAGGATATTTTTTATAGATAAATATTTTAAATGGCTTTGTATTTTTAAACAGATGTGGCGTTATACAAATTTTAATGGGTCGGATAAGCTAAATGGGAAAAAGTTTTATTCGGAGCCAAAGGAAATTTGGTTTGCGGCTATTTCAGAAAATGCAAAGAAACATTTGAAACAATTTACATTTATTCTTCCGGAAAATTTGATGGCAACACAAGCAGAATCTCAAGTTTTAGTATTAATGCACAAATTACAGGTAAGCGTTTTAAATAAATGATCAGAAGAATTTTTAATTTGTAATTATTATATATTCTAGGATATAAAGAAATGAAATATTGACTTTTTAAATTATAGGTTATCGTCGACTTGGTTGATCAAGACTTAATTCAAATTCCACTTAAAGCTGAAGTCGATATTTTAGTAGGATCTAAAGCCAAAATTATGTAAAATATACAAGTAAAAGCTACAAAGCTGCTAAAAATAAAATAAATTGAGATCACTAACATTGATATACCTTTAAGAATTTTCTGTAACTTTTAGCTTTATCCATTCATACACAACATAGATTACATGCATATAAGACAATATGACATGCTAGTAGAATACTTGATGAGACGTTCTTAAATTTTAAAATATAAACGTATCTTTATTTCAAGTAGCTCATAATCATACCCCGTTTTACATATTTACTATATGTTAGTCATATTTTTACCGTTTATTTTGTTATGGTTTAAATGAAACAACAATAAGTGTATTGCATGGGCTTTCTTGGAGGTCATAATTGTCGATCAGCGAAATATTCATGGAAAAAGTTGTGAAACTGAGACAGATTTCTGAGAAAATAAACAAAAAAGGATGTGAAATTTATAGAACAGTTTCTAGAAAATGGCATCGTAATATTACGTAAGTCATTTTTAAATAAAAATGCCAGCACGTTGTAAATTCCTTATGTTTACGTGCAATATAGGAATATATGGCATTCACCGATTCACTATTTCCCAATATTTTTTTCAGTGAACGCTAACCAAGTAGTTGCATAGCATGTTTTTACTGCGTTACGTATTATGTTGCTAATATGAAACAATGAACTGAAAGCATGTTTATGCTGCGCACCTGCACTTTCATCATCACTTTGTCTAAGTTTATTGCCGTGTAGCACAAAGTGTTTTACAAGCATCTTGGTTTTCTTTGAAACACTGCAATTTGAACATGAAAAGCAATATAAAAAGTTATCTATATTTTTTTGTTATAGAATAAAGCATTTTTCTTGCGTTTGAAACTATTCAGTTGGAAGACAAAATGTAAAATTCTGTAATAGCGTATTAGGCATTAATTTATGACTTTAGAAAAAAAATATGCATGTCTTCTATGTACGTGTTTTGTAATATTTACAATGGCTCCTAAGCTGTTCAGCTATAAACTAGAAAATTTATAATCTTCAGATTAACTGGCATGAACTTCTTTCTCTTCGTATAGCGCGTCTGGACGAATATTCAATAATTCTATGGCGTTTCACATGAACTATAATGTACAATGTATAAACTCTCTAATGAACGAATAAACAGACGAAAGATTTGTTGTACAAGTGTGACGTCAGTGACTAAGAAAGGGAATTCTTGATGAGCTAATTTTATAAACCGAATGGATCTTTTTATAAATAAACAAATCATAAACAAAAGTGTAGCATCACCATCTTATTCTTAGTAGAGCTTTAGTTTATAAATATCTTAAATTTGCTTAAAACGCTATTAACATTTTTGTATTTAAATACACTTAAATTTTCTGTCTCCAACACTCACCTTTGACATACCAAATAGTGCACACCTAAAAGAGAGACGAAAATTTGTAACGGTGCATTTTGAAATACTTGTTTCAAGAGATCTTTTATTCCCCCTTGTTTTTTAAGAAAATTAATTGATATCTATCAAAATGTCCAAAGTGAAAAGCAACAAAATACAAATTGATCTAAGTACCCCACCCAACCGTATATACTATCCTGGTGACCTAGTCCATGGAAGTGTTTCAATTGACACATCACTTGCTAACCAGGAAACCGATTTACTACTAACGCTATACGGCGTTGCAACTGTTCGTTTTGAAAAACGTTCTGGAAGACATACGAGAACGATTAATGGAAAAGAACAAATCCTGAATATTAGTCAAGAAATAAATACCATTGCCTCCCAATCTATTTATCCCTTTACCATTCAAATTCCCAAACCAACTACAGCTCTCCCATGGTCGTTAACATTATCCAAGGAAAATAAAATTGAATATGGTATTAAAGTTAGGCAAAATTCTACACAAAAATGTTTTCTATTGAAACGTTTTGAAAATAGTGGGGAAGTGAAAACTGAGTTTACTTTAAAATCTTACGTTTCTAAGGAAACTGTTAAAGAAACTGGCAACAAGTATTATTTACGAGTGAATAGTGAAAAAGACACGGCATTTTGGAATGATGGAACTGGTGATGTATTGCTTTGTTGTATATGCAGTTCGGAAAGAATTGAAGTTGGATTAAGATTATTAGATTCGGGTTGGTATAAGCAAGGCGATCTTGTTAAATTTCAACTTGATTTTGATAATAGTCAATTTAGTGGACATATTGACCATATCAAAGTTCGGATAATTCAGGTACCAAAAATATAAATGTTTATAAAGTATAAAGTATAAACTTGAAATTGTTTTAAGCCGATATGAATATTTGCATATTTGTTGAATATTTCAGATATGGTCGTTTCAAGACGAACATGGTGGGAACCACCACGAACAAATCGTAGAATATCCATGGCAATATAAGTCAGTCAGTGTGTTACCAAGTAGCTTAGTAAGTTTAGAACAAACTTATCGTCTTCCTGACAAAATATTACCAACACAAGAAGAACTGATTGTTTTAAAGGTATCATATAAGTTACAGGTAAGAAATTAAATGTAGCACAATTCTTAATAAATAAAAACATGTCTATTTTTATGTATAATATTGAATTTTATTAATTTTCATGTAAACAGGTCCATGTGAGTGGTTTTGATGGTGAAGAAAAGCATACTCGGTTTGGTCGCCAATTCCCTATTACTGTCACTGTAGAAAAAGATATACTAATTGGCTCTTAAGTTATACAAGAAGCAAAAATCCATATTGTAAGTTTGTATTTATTTCACATGAAAGTTTAAAATTGTTTTGTTTTTTGATCAAAGCATGTGTAAATAAATTTTTAAACCTTAAATTCTAGCCATATTTCATAAAACTGTTGTAATTGATATTCGATATACCAAATTAATTTATATTTATCAGAGATACACAGTCGAATAAGTCTTTAAACTTTATCTCTCTAAATATAAATACGTTGCTATTAGCTATACATCAAGTAGAAAATAAGAGAACAGTAAAACTTACATAAAAGCAAACGAACATGGGGCGTCTTAAAACATTCAGAAAATATTTTAGGTGGTTACAAATTACAACAAAACAGCTACATTGTTTTTTACAGCAACAAGTGCATTTCAAGCCTAAAATTCTTGTCTCGTATAGAGTCCGCACTTAAAAGAAATTGGCTTTGTGTACGCGATTTACCTGCATATATATAAAACATATATATAAAATACACGCACAAGTTGTTTCTCAAGTTTTACACTATACCTAACCTAAGCAATATATCAACACATAATGCACTTATTCCTATCATTTTTTAAGCATAGTCACCCAATCATCAATAATACAATCTTGCAGACCAAACACCCTTGCGTAAAAAATTCCGATACAATCGAGCTACCTATACGATATATACGATACGCATCTTAAAGTAATTGCTGCATTTTTTTTCATTCTCAACTCTAATCACATATTTTTTTTCTTCAAAAACATTCAATTCTTCAGCATTTACTTTTGTTCCCTTAAAACCTTTTCTAAAATCACAACTGCTTTGTTTGCAAGTTTCAACAACATGTTGCATGACTACTACGACGATTTACATTTACAACAGTACAAAAATTTTAATATGCACTTGTCTTAAAAATTGAAAATGACAAGGTTAAAAATCTTGCAAGCTAAATAGTTACACACGCATATACGCACGCATGTTGCTGCACCTACAAACAAACAAGCATGTTTTTTTCCTGTAAATAAAATGCATGCAACTTTCAAGTCTCGAGTAAAGCAGGTAGAGAAGCAGGAAAGGAAAAAAGAACGTCAGTCTTTCGTCGAGCTGAAGCAGAGCAACCAAAGCAGAAGCAGAGCGGCGAAGCGGTGGTAGTGGTGGTCAAAGGCAGTCAGTCAAGCTGCTTGAGAAAAAAAACGACAGAGCAAAGCAGGCCAATAAGGGGTCATCCACAAATTACGTTTCTAATTTTATACTATATTTTTAAAATCTTGTAAACAAGTAATTCAATTTTAATAAAAATCTATAATTACTAGTTGACCACAAATTTTTATTATTAAATTTTGATTTTTTGTAAACGTAAAATGTGAACGACCCCTTAATGCAATTCAAGTTTAGTGAGTGAGCGAGCGAGCAAAACCTGCTGTTGCTCTGTTCACTTTTTTAGTCTATTGATTTTACACACTGCAAAATTCAATCTGTTCACTTCACATGTTTTAATACATTTACTATCCTTCCCATGTTAAAAAAACGTCCTCTCTTCTTGTTATTATAGCCGTCCGTCGTCAGTCAACTCGTGTTGTGTTTTTTCATCGTGAGAAAAAAACACAAAAATAGAAACCTGATCAGATCACAAATCTCGCTGTGTAATCTTTTAACTGACATTGGTTAGTCCCTTGGCCAGTTAAAAATTAAATGACCAATTAATTTTACTATCTTATCAAAGTACCTAATTAACTGCATAATTAGGGTCCAACTTAAAAAAAGTAAACAAAACAAAATATGCACTGAATTGACAACCTTATCATCAGAATAGTTACCTAATTACTGAAAAAATGTAACTATCTGATTTTAATTGTTGGTTTAATTAGACCACAATTAATTAAAAATAATGATGGCCTCTGCATCATTACCAGTTACGCCCCCGCCACCCCGACGTCAAATACAATTCCCAATTATCCGACCTTCGGTCATAGTTAATGGTCAAGATAATTATAAAATGGAGACAAGCCCAACGCCAACAAGAGCAATTAATTATCATCAAACTAATTATCCATTAGTTCATGACCACAATTATGCAGCTTTGCCCCCAACTTCCACGGCGGCATATTTTGGCATCAGACCACCACCACCACCACCAATTTTGGCAGAAAACAAAGCCAACAGCCAATCATGTGGCGCCAGTGCTGGAGTCAACAGCACCACCAGTACACCTGCTTGTTTGTCATCATCAAAAGGTGATTCCCCATTAAAATTGTCAACTAATTGTTTGGACATTTTGCGAACAACATTAACATCACCCTCCCCCACATCTACCAAATTTCAATTAAATCTACAACTAAATGTATTAAAGATTGAGATTGAGAGATTGAGTGAAAAGTGTGTGATGCAGCAAAGTCAGTTGGAAAATTTAACTGAACAATTAAGTTTAAAGGGGGTGCAATTAAGTGAGCATTTGGAAAGGATTTATGTTCAGGAGAATAGGTTGGAAGAGAAGAAGGATAAAATTGCGGAGATTTTTAATGAAAAGACTGAATTGGAGGAGAAGTTTAATAGGTTTAAGGAGAGTGTGGTCAAGTTGAGTTGTGGTGTGATTCTGTTAATTGAGGAGTTGAAAAGGGAGGGGGGAAATTTAAATGGTGGTGGGTTTAGAGAAAGAAGGAATGGGAGATTGGGGAATGGGAGGAAATTGGAGGAGATGGAGGGACTTGATAAAATTAGTGAGCTTGTGAAGGATAATTTGAGAGCTTGGGTGTTTGTGGACCAGGTTGTGGAGGAGGAGGAGGTGAGGATGATGAGGGAGAGATTGAGGGGGAGAGGGGAGGAGGAGGAGGAGGAAGTGCAAATTGTGGTGGGGGAGGAGGTCGAGGTGATGTCGGAGGAGGAGGAAAAGGAGAATTTAAGTGGGGGTAGTGGAGGGGATGATGAGGGACCTGAGGGAAATGAGGAGGTGATGGAGGTGCTTGATGATACCGTGGAGGAGGAGGAGGAGAAGGCTACTGTTGGCAGTGGGGGTGGGGGTGGAGGTGATGCTTTGGAGGAGGAGGATGAATCTGGAAAAGAATGTGATCTCAAAGAAGTCAGTGAAATAAAAAGTCAACTAAGTTGTGGGGAGGAAAAAGAAGATGAAAGATGTCTGGAGGAGGAGGCGATTCCAGTGATGTCAGTGTCGAAGGTGCAGAAGAACAAGGGGAAGGAGATTAAGCCAGTCAGTTTCCGGTGTAGCATGTGTCCAAGTTTATCTATGAGATTTGAGGAGATGGATAATATGAAGGTGCATTTGAGGGATGTCCATAAAAATAAAAAGTGGAGGAATGCAAGGGCGTGTAAAAGATGTGGCATGGTTTTTGTGGGGATTGGGTTGCTTCATAAGCATCGGTTGAGTGAACAGTAAGTTGAGTAGTTAAATATTTTTAAAGTTATGAAAAATTATTTCACTGAGATGAAAGTCACTAAATTATTATTTTTGTTATTTGAAAATTTTCAGTTCCAAATCCAAAGTTACCAGTAAGAGAACAGTGGAAGCTGCTATTGTTCAAGAGGAGGCTGTACAGGGTACCTCCAAAATGAGGACTCCTTCAGAAATTCCTGATCCACCGACGACACCGCCACCAGTCAAGGTGCCAGCTGAACCTGAATCTGAATCCGAACCTGTACCACCACCACCGTGCTATCAACAACCCAACTCACTCCCAGACTGTAAACCAGTTAAGATTATAATTAGTGATATAATGATTGATGGTGGAGGAGGAGTAAAGAAGAATGAGGTAGATAAGACTAATGAGAGGATATCTCGTCGAAGAAGAAGCTCAAGTCGAAGTCCAAGCAGAAGCCCAAGAACTTCATCTTCTTCCCCACCCCCACCAGTATTAAGAAAGATGACCAAGTCATCTCGAAGAAATGGATCTAATAATTCTCTCGCTTCTTCAACATCAACTTCGCTGTCAGAATTATCAAGGGATTCCTCCACACCACCAGTTCTTGATTTGGAGGTTGACATTGACATTCACCTAGAGCGAGAAAAGGCTGAAGAAAAAGAACAAGTGGAGGAACCGGAGGAGGAGCCACCTCCAATACCAGAACCAGTAGCAGAGGTAGAAGCTTCAATAACTCCACCTCCGTCACCCCCACCGCCCCCGCCACCTGAAAAAGAAGAAGAAAAATTAATGGAGCACGCCACTGATCTCATGCGACGCCATCTTGGTGTGTACTGTATTTGTGGAAAGCTATTCCCAAGTCAAAAGAGTTTGGATCTTCATATTCGTTGGAAGATAAAGCCGATACACGGGGCGAGGAGACGCCGGGATTCCAGCACATCCACAAGTAAAGTTCGATCTCGACCTAAAACCGCTGTTCAAGTTGTGAAAGTGAAGTCAATTCGGGAAAAAGCGGTTAAAAAAGAAATCCCATGCACCAGTGCCAGCGCTACCACCACCAATTGTTTTTCTACAAGAACCAGAAGGTCTTCAGTAATTGCTGCTGCGGGGGCAGCGGGGCCAGCTGCTATTAAAACTGAAGATGAAGCCATAGCCCCAGCCCCGGCCATTCCTTCCGCTTCGGCTTCCATTCCCATTCCCAAGGAGGTTACCAAGATCACTGTAAAACCAAAGATGAAAAAGAAGAAGGTCACTCATGGTCTCCATTCTACGAAGCCATTACACTGCAAGTGTGGCTACAAAGCCCCTCTTTTGATATTTGTCAAACGACACATTAAATTCTCCAAGCCTGATCGTAAATTCAACTGCCAAATTTGTCATCGTGTATATCTGAGTGTGAGACATCTAAGTTATCATTACAAGACCTTTCATCAAGTGAGCCAGACTAATGAGCTGGTTACGGCGAGGGGTCAAGTGGGAAAGTTGATGAATTGCTATGTCAAAATCCAGAAATTGGCTTCAAATGAACGAAGATCTTCTCTGTAAGCTAAATTTAATTGTATACTTAATTTGTAAAAAACAAAAGGTTCGAAAACTTATTTTTAATTTATATTTTGATTTATTTTTTTAGGGAAAGCAACTCATCCGATAAGTCTGAAGACGACATGTCTCCTCGTCAGCTTCCATGGCGTCCAATTTTCAAAAAGAAATTGAAAAAGCTGCGGTTTACCAAGAGGAAGGAACGATTCATTTGTCCATGGTGTCAGCGTCACTTTCCGTTTTATCGAAAACTTGCTAGGCATTTAGCTTTGAATATGCATAGTGGTTGCGGGGGTGGTACTGGTACTGATGTAGGTGCTGGGGCAAGCGGCGGGGGAGGTGGTGTTTTGAAAAAGATGTTGTATGGATGCAAGCCATGTGAAAAGATATTTTATAATCATGTTGAATTCCTAAGGCACAAGGCTGTGTTCCAGTAAGTTATTCAATTTAAAAATTAATGGTTACCTAAAATTTGATGCTATTATTCAAGGGTATCTAATTAATTGTAATTTTATTTTTATATTTTTCTTTTTATAGTCGGTGTTCCCACAGCCTCACCAAATTCATCTCAGTACAAAAAGAAATAAACGCTTCCATTGCCGCTGCCGCTGCCGCAGAACTTTCAAACGGCTTATCTTCCTCGGATGGAATCAAAACAAGACGAGCTGTTCGTCGATCCTCCAAATTGTATTCCTTTTCATTATCTTCCAGTACAAAGCCCAAGGCTATAGCTACCACTACCACCAGCGTTACCCAAGGCAACCGTCCATCCCCCACCAAGTCAGCAAGGAAAAGGAGCTTCGTTTCCAAAACCCAGCAGCGGAGGAGGTCTTCATCCTCATCACCTTCCAGAAATTCCAAGTGTTTATGCAATGCTAGTGATAAAGCAAGTCCATGTAATGCTCTCGGTGGATCCGGAGGAGGAAAGTTGAAGAAAAAGGGGAAGGGTCCGAAGAAGAACTTCCAGTGTTCCAAGTGCCAACGTGTGTTTACCTGTCCAGCTTATCTGAGAATGCATATGGGGGAAAAGCATAACATTAACTGTGTTATTCCAAAGCCATGTCAACGGTGTGGGAAGGTGTTTCCAACGGCGAGTCAGTTGAAGAAACATGCAGATGTTGCCCAGTAAGTTTTTAAAAATATTGTACACAGCATACCAACTTATTTATAAATTCTTTCATGAATTAATATTCTAAAATTTATTGTTTTTTTCAGCAATAAACTCAAGAAGCCAGTTAAGCGACCACTCCGAACGCCATCACCGCGACGATCGAAGGAGGTAGCCTCATCATCCCCTCCAGGTTCCCCAGTAGGTCCTCACCGACCCATGAGCGGAGCTGGAAGTAAATTCAAATGTGTTTGTGGATCCCTCTTTTCCATGAAGAAGCAGTTGTTCCAACACATTCAAGAGAAGAATCAAGCAAAGGGAAAGTATTTCAGTTGTAATCTCTGTCCAAAGCAGTATACAGGAAGTGTTCATCTCAAGATTCACATGCTGAGAACTCATAAGATTAGAAGTGCTAAGGAGGTTAAAAGTAAAAAGGGTGATTTGGAGATAAGGTGTCAATTTTGTGGAAAAGTATTTGACACCCAGAGGAAAAGGATTTGGCATGAGTCGAGGAGTCATGGTCTGAAAAAGAATAAGGTTAAGTGACGACTACGGAGAAGGATAAGGAAATTATGATCTGAAAAATGATAAGAATTAGAGAAAACATTTGTATTGAATTTTTATTACTACGGGTTAAAATGTCTACTTAACTTGCAGGAATGGGTTTTTTGTTAAATGTGATGATGTACGAAATTATATTAAAATTAAATGGTTAACTGCACTTTTTGGATGCGTACGCATGATGATGAAATGTTTATTGTTACCGTGTTTAGTGTTTTGTATATAGGTATGTTGTAAACTTTTGATAAACTTATATTACTTTGTTCGATATTTTTTATTATATTTTGTTGCTAGATTATTTTGGTGTTATTTCTTTAACAGATTAGATATATAGGTTACTGTTATAATGAATTTACGAAGGGAAAGGTTTTTGGTCTCGTTTTGCGTTAATGATCAAATGATTCTAAGATTAGAATATAGAATGAACTGACAATCTAATCTAATTTTGTACTGGAAAATTATGTGAGTACTATGATACGTTTTTGTGAAAACTGAAAAAAAGGGACGAATGGAGTGTAGGAAGATGAAAATGACTTGTACACGCATATTTAAATCGGACAAAATAAAAATTATGTGTAAAATGTAAACTAAAGTTTTTTTGGCTGAATTTGAACTTAATTGATTTATGAGTAAATTGCACAGCACATGTAATCCAGCATATCCAATGTACCTTAAAAAACCATGAGAAACTGTAAAAATGATGGGAAAAAAATTCTGTAATTGAAATCATCACTTTCTTTTCTAATTTGTAAATTCAGTAAGCTAGCAGAGTGGAACCTGACCAGTCTTTTTAAAATGATTTGTTCTTATCTAAGCACTTTATCTGATTCAAAATCATACATAATCTGACACATAACTATTACGTGTGGTACTTATATTGGTTACGAAACTCCGGATATGATACTACTTGTACTATGCCACGTGTTCATTTTACATTATCGATGTTGACCTGAACTTGAAAATTAATGCATAATAGTTAATTTAATGAGCTACAGTTACGTGTTTTGATTGTATAGCTTAAGGCAAAGTATTTGAGGGAAAGAAGCAACATTGCCAGACTTTTTGAAAGATTTTGTTCTAAGTACTTAACTTCGGCAAATATGTACTTGAACTTAAATAGTCAGCTGCCTCAGGTACCTACGTTTTACCATCTAAGCCTCAGATATTTTAAACATGAAGCTCAACGACAGTAATTTTAAACGTCTCACGTTTTTTCTAATAGTGTCACTCAATACTTATGTATTAATAGATGCCAACGTGACATTTAGCAAACATATTATTTCAAACCTAAACGCCTTAGTAAATGTATTTAGATCACACAATTGTTTCATTTTACTTGATAATTATGTGGACATAGATATTCCATTATTAGAATACCCAACGGTCATGAGACATGTTGATAATGTTTGCTCTTCCAAAAACACGACCAAAT
>JAQFXM010006058.1:0-13854 GCA_034693345.1 Entomobrya multifasciata | reverse complement strand
GCATATATATCTGTGTCGCGTATATTATACTAATTTTTGGTGGAAGAAATTATATGAAAACGCGACAACCATTTGACTTGCATAGACCTCTAGTATTTTGGAATTGAGGATTTGCAGTATTTTCTGTCGTGGGTTTAGCAAGATGCTTGCCTGAATTACTATTTGTCCTTGGGGGAAATAATGGATTTCATCGTTCTGTTTGTGTCAGGTGAGCACTACAAAATGTTTCATTAAAAAGCAAGAAGTTTTTTCATACGTATGTATGTTTGGTTTTCTAAAGGGATTCGCATAACGAGCCAGGAGCTTTTTGGGTAATTAATACAAAATAATATTCAAAATCATTGCACGAATATAAAAAATAAATTATGTTTTGGTTAAAACTTATAGGCATGGGCATTTATACTTTCAAAATTTGTGGAGCTTGGAGATACTGCCTTCATTGTGTTGAGAAAGGAACCACTTTTATTTGTTCACTAGTAGGTGTACAAATACATTATACATTACATATACGCATTAATAACTATTTTACCGGTAAATTACATGCTAAAAATTTCATTTTTCTTGATTTAAAGTTTTCATCACGGCACTGCATTAATCGTTTTGTGGTACTTTTACCCATTTTATGAACCAATCGACAGATACATTGGAATTTGTAACTATTTTTGTCACTCGATTTTATACGGCTATATGTTTCTAAAGGTAATACACTCAGCCTTATAACTGTAGAATGTAGGAAACTGATAAAAAGTTGTTCCTTACAAAATTATTATTGCATTTTTGCAATAAATTTTCAGACATTGGACATAAAAATGTCCAAAGCATTTGCCAAAGTTGTTAAGTCCGTGGAGATGCTACAGTTAATAGTTGGTGTTTTCCTGAACTCGTACGCCAGTTGGGTTAAATGTGCGGAAAGTATAATATTAAAATTTAAGTAGAATAGCTTTGAAGTATTTAAATCATGCAGGTTTAAATTTATATGTCAACAAGTACAAATCAGCATTTGTTTTTTCATGTTTTAAAATAGTTAATGGACAACCTTGTGAGCATAGAACGGATAGTATCATTCTTCAAACAGTGTTATATCTTTTGTTTGTACTTGTGTTTGGCTATCATTTTATAGTATCCAAAAAGTGGCGGAAAGAATTAAAAGAGAAATCTTAATAAATTATATGATCAAATATTTTGCAGAAGAAATTTAAAATTGTCTCATTTTTAACATATACTATTTTGTCATGTATGGCACGGATACTACATATTACACGAATGGCATCCAAAACTAGAAATTGAGCAAACCAGTTTCATGTACAAAATCATATACGCATCTAGTGTACTTTTCAATTTATAAACGAAAAGTATTAGTTCTATTGATTACAGTTTTTAAACATATAAAAGGAGAAATGATATTTATTGTTTTGTTTCATCATAAAAGCTTGAAAATTTCTCACGATCCTGACATCAAGCTATGTCGGCTTTGGTCTAAACCACTTCAAAATTTGTTTATGGCCTAAGTTGCTTGGCTTGAAAAAAGTTATATAGTAAATCAAGGAAGTAAAATACACGTTTTGTAATTTTTTGCATAATAAATCAACCAAATAACGTTAAAATGTTTTTGAACTCCTGAATTCTCAGATGGTACATAATTCTAAAAAACGCGAATTTATTTTTTAGCTTTTAATATTGTTTATCTGAAAATGTTAGAAAACTCCACGAAGTGAGGGAGTTTTCAGTAATGTTAAGACTGGTATTAGCACTAATTGGTAGACAATTAATATTCATTCATTCATTTTTCTCATTTAATTTGAGTTTTTGTTTTGTTACTTTGAATGTTTATAAATCAAAAGCAATAGATGGATCTATTGATGGATCAATATAACTTTTATTACCGCGCTTCGTATACATATTCAAAGCTTTCAATGAATGAAACTCAAAAGGTTGTTTCAACATATATCATATGTGGCATGAAATGCTATAAATAATGCACATGTCTCGTCAAAACAAACGAAACGTGCATTAAAAAATTCCAAATTCCTCATGTTGTGAGTCAATAAATGATGCGGACAAATCTGCTAAGGATTTTTATATTTGATAATTGAAACGTTAAGAAATTTCTCATTACTTTTTCGACCAAATCACAGTAGTTAGTAACACAAATTAACTTACATTTCATGCCAATATTAGTTTATATTTGCAATGTTTTGGACATGAGACTCTACTATTTCAAAATTCTAAGCGATGGCGAATTGCAAGACAGTCATAAAAATGAATGGGAAAACACATCAAATAATATACATTATTATCAATTGCAACATCATAAACTAAATAACATCTTAAGATTTGAGTAAATATTAAACTGCAACCGAAGTACTGATGTAGCATAAACTATAGTTTGGTCGAAACAAATGAAATTCTAGACTGGTACATTTGAAAGCTTCCACACCCCAGGGTACGTAAATAAACTATATTGTTATAAAAAATTGTCAGAATTATATGCAATAGCATTATAAGCTCAAAACTACCCACGCAGCCTTAGAATGTCTATGTATCATATACATGAAGAATTCGTCCATCTGTATAAAAAATCTAGAAGACTGACAGGTGCACCGAAATTATAAAGTAGCTCGCACTACTTCATTAGTGATTGATAATTAAATTGTATGTTAGACAATCCTTCGTGGACATTCGTTTCCTTAGTTCATTTATAAAACGTCTATAAATTGTTGTCCAATCGGAAAAAATCCAATACATATTTAAGAGACGTCAAGCACTATATAATATATTACTTTAGCTTCGAAACTAAATAAAATGGACATATCTGAATCAATACGAAACAGTAGTTTTGGACCCGAAATCTGGCCATATGTGCAACCTCCAATATTTGAATCCTACTGGTTCGAAAAATTTGACGTCGTCAATCATCTATCTTGGTTTGAAAAAAACTGGACCATAGGCATTTATATATGTACTGTGTACATTTTACTAATTTATGCTGGAACAAATTATATGAAAACTCGACAAGCGTTTGATCTCCGTCGACCATTGACCATTTGGAATTTAGGATTCACTATATTTTCTATTGCTGGTTTAACAAGATGTTTGCCTGAACTATTATTCGTCCTTGGTGGAAATAACGGATTTCATCGTTCGGTTTGTGTTAGGTAAGCATTACAAAGTTTCATTTAATTATCGAATGGTTTCATGTAAAATAGTTTTGTGTTTCTGAAGGGATTCTCATAACGAGCCAGGAGCGTATTGGGTAATAACTTGATTTAAATTGGTGCGTTTCTGTAATATGATGTATCGAGTCTAAATATAATATATTAATTTAAATCCGTAGGCATGGGTATTCACACTTTCAAAAATTGTGGAACTTGGAGACACTGCATTTATTGTGTTAAGGAAGCAACCACTTTTATTTGTTCACTAGTAAGTGTATTAGCAAAATTAGCTTCAAGATCTCCACATACAATGCCGGTGGACCTGTAACCAAGTAATGTCGTCTTTTTTATAGTTTCCATCACGGCACTGCATTAATAATTTCGTGGTTCTTCTATCCGTTTTATGAGCCGATCGACAGATACATTGGGATTTGCAATTATTTTTGTCACTCAATTTTATATGGCTACATGTTTTTGAAGGTAAAAGGATGACACTAATAATTTAAAATAGTTACTAATTACTAATTATCCTAATAACAAATTACTGATTTCTTTCCAATCAATTTTCAGACTGTTGGCATCAAATTGCCAAGCACCTTTGCTAAAATTGTGATGTCTGTAGAGATGTTACAGTTGATAGTAGGTGTTCTGCTGAACTGTTACGCGAGTTGGGTTAAAGGTGCGGACAATATCATTTTAAAATATGATTTTAATGCTTATTTAAATTATGGAAGTTTATGTTGCTAAATACAAACCTACATTTGTTTTTGTGCCTTAACGTAGTTGATGGACAACCCTGTGAACACAGAACGGAGAGTATCATTCTTCAGACATTGTTGTATCTTTTGTTTGTACTTGTGTTTGGATATCATTTTACACTGTCTAAACAGCAACGGAAAGAATTAAAAAAGAAATCTCACTAAATAACATTGTTTTCATGTTTACAAAATTATAATTAAAAAATTTGGTTTTTCAATGTTTTTACATTTTATCATAATTGGTTACATTAGTTATATGAATTAAATCCAAAGTTATAATATATTAAACTATTTTCATATAGAGCAATCATAGAAATTGCATTGATTGTTTTTAAAGTTCCACATGTAAAGTAGTGCAGCATGGTTTCTTACAGTTTGTAAACCATGTTAACGGGATACTGTTACTAATTATTATATTGACTCATAAAAGTTCGAACATTTCGCCATGAAATTACTTCATAAAGCTGTATATTTTAGCCCTAATTAGGAAATTAACAAGCTTATATTGAAAATGTTTATGATGAATGAAATTTAAAAGACTGTTTCGTTATGCATCGTTTAAAATGGTCTGAAATAGTATAGCGGCTCGGCAAGTTCAACAAAACGTGCAATAAAACTCAAATTTCTTCATATTGAGTTACTGAATAATGTATTCAAATCCAGCGATTGAGGTGTCAGTAACTTTCTCATTGCTGGTTTTTCCAAAATCCTGGTATTCAGTAAAAAAAATTAACTTACATGAAAATCCAAGTTTTGTGGAATTGCAAGATATGGACAATATGATGTTACGATTTCGAAATTTTAAACGTCGGTAAAATGAAACACTTGAATGAAATTGAATGGAAAAAACATCAAATTGTGTAAATTATTACCACTTGCCAGCTCGTAAACTAAATAATATTATCGCAAATTGCAACTGAATAATGAACTGGTGTAATGAAGTAGCGTCAGCTATACAAATGTCGAAAAATTAAACCTTAAAATAAAGAACCATCAGGTTTTACAATAAAGAAAATATTATTCTTATAAATTATTAAGTGCGAATAAACATAGCTCCGGGACTACAAACCAAATTTTCAAAACACAATTCACAGACGACGGATATATGCTACGAAATTATGAAGCAGGTTGGGCCACTTAATAATTGATAATTATACTGTTTATTCAGACATTGGTTTTCTGGCATATTTTGAGTTCTTTCAGAAAAACTGTTTCTAAAGTTTTCTCATTTTGGAAAAACTAAATGCAAACATAGTGTGTTCGAAGATCAAGTATCACTACTCGACATATCATTTTAGCTTCCAAACTTTTATTTTCACATAGAATGGATTTTTCAGGAACAATAAGAAACAACAGTTTTGGCCCTGCCATCTGGCCGTATGTACAACCTCCGATAATCGAATCTTGTTGGTTTGAAAGATTCGATGTCGTTAATCAATTGGCCTGGTTTCAAAAAAACTGGACCTTGAGCATATACATTTGCATTGTCTACCTTTTATTAGTTTTTACTGGAAAAAGTTTTATGAACACCCGACAAGCATTTGACCTCCAGGGACCATTAGCCATTTGGAATTTCGGACTTGCTGTATTTTCCATTGCTGGACTAATAAGATGTGTTCCTGAGCTTCTTTTCGTCCTTAATGGAAATAACGGGTTTCATCGTTCTGTTTGTGTCAGGTATGCAGCACTAAATCTTTTAATAAATAAGCGATTCCATTAGTTCAATTATTTAAATTCTACAGGGATTCCCATAGCGAGCCAGGAGCGTTTTGGGTAATTACATAGTTCGAATGTATGAAAATTTTGATAATAACAAACACCTGATTTTAATATCTTGCTTTAAATTTTTAGGCGTGGGTGTTCATGCTTTCAAAAGTTGTCGAGCTTGGAGACACGGCTTTTATTGTGTTGAGAAAGAAACCTGTTTTATTTGTTCACTAGTAAATATTAATACATTATACAACACACGAGGAATAACATATGTGGCAATTGATGTAATAAATATGATTTTGGTGACGACTTACAGCTTCCATCATGGTACAGCGTTAATAGTTTCTTGGTTCTTCTATTCGTTATATGAACCGATCGACAGGTACATTGGAATTTCTAACTGTTTTTGTCACTCGATTTTATATGGCTACATGTTCTTTAAGGTAAGTGACCCAAATTTATAATTGTCGATGAGAAATTACTTATCTATTTTGGATGAAAAATATAACTAAAATATTGATGTTCACTGAAAATTAAAATAGACTGTTGGTGTGAAAATTCCAAAGCCCTTTGCTAAAGTTTTAATGTCAGTTGAGGTTTTACAGATGATAATTGGTGTTTTTGTAAACTGTTACGCAAGTATGGTAAAAAGTACGTAAATGTTGTATTTTTGAATATGATTTTTTAAACTGCAATAAAATACAAATTGACTTTTTATACTTGTTTTGTACAGTGAGAGGACAACCTTGCGAACACAGAACAGACAGTATCATTATTCAAACAGTGCTTTACCTGATGTTTGTACTTGTGTTTGGATATTATTTTGTGTCTTATAAAAAGCAACGAAAAGAGCTGAATAAGAAGTCTAAATGAAAAGTAAACATATTTGCGTTAGAAACATAATTATACTGATAGATTAAATTATAGGTTAATTTTTAATCAGAAATGTAAAGTTTTACTTATTTATCATTTAATGCATGGACGTCACCTGAAATATTGAAACAGAAAATACAATTTTTATAAACACTTGAATGCGTAAGAAAATCCTGCATTGAAGGTTCCATAAGAAATTATTACAGTACGATTCTTATTAAATTTAACATTAGAAAATCCCGTTTCTCTTTAAACGATGAACTTATTATACTTCAAAAATTTCTCAAGGGCTTGAGTTATCAGGTATGTGTGCTTAGAGTGATTTCTTTTTTTATTAGCTATAAATAAATAAGTAATTAATTGTGAGAATACTGTGTTAAGAAATATTTGTACTCAGGACTATTCTTTCTCACGTGTTGAGAGCCATAGAATTTTACATGTACAAGACACCATTTATTGATAAATATAAATAAGTGTAAATATTATGGTATCCAAATATGAATGAATTGAGTAAACACGTCTTCCATCAAGCCTTTGATCAAAATTTTAACTAAGCTATGAAAATTTAAAATTAGGATGAAATTTGTCGAATCATTAATAGTCCAGGGAATCAAACCAGAAAATTGTTTAAATCTTAAAAGTTGCGTTAGCATTAAAAGACTTTTAATTCTTACAAACATTAATATTGTGGAGTTAGGACTAATGTCAAAGTATGTCCAAGAAATTACTTTTAGATAATATTGTCTCAGTGTTTGGGTTACAACAACACTTAGCAAATACGAATTTTCTTATTGAATACATAACCACGGGGAACTTTAGACTATTTCTTGTAGCAAAGATATATATTTGAAGCTATATTAATACACCATACTGATAATTTGGAAAGATTAACTTAACTATATAAAATGTAAATAGAGGAAACTGTGCAAAAAAATTAAATATATTTTATGCACTTGTTATTTTAGAAGTCCTACATAAGCACCAGGTGTTTATAATTTTTACATGGGCAGAAAATTTCCGAGAATTTGACACAGTAACATGAAAAGGATGGCAAATGTTTTTGATAAAGTACATATTCATATATTGTGTATTTTAGTCCCAAATATAAGCATTTAAACCTTGATAATTACAAGTGAAAAATATTTACGAAAGAATTTTCCAGACAGTTATTGTGAATAATATCAAATGTTTGACCTACAATGGGCTTAAAAACCGTTCAGATAATATTAATAAAATGGCTTGCCTTCAAAATATGTTTATTAAGCTGGCCAAGTTACAATTGATAAATAAGTTTTATAACGCCCAAGCTATTTATAATACAAAACCAAACTACTATTTATACTAATGATAAATAATTTTGTGTTTTTGTGATTTCAAAAGACAATTCGACAAGTTTTACATGGGATTGAACATTACAGCAAACACATTGCTTACTTAATACGGTGGAAATTATCACTAAAGGGCAAAAATATATTTATGTTTCAGTATTCAAATGAAATAATCCTTAACGAAATGTTACCTAACTACATAACGCTTAGCAAACAGCGTCAAGTTAAATACATAAGTTAAGCAAATAAGTTATTACGTCTTTTATTGAAACAAGTGTTGAGTTTTAAACATTTTTATCCTCTCAATAGTAAACTAAAGAAGCTTCCCATTTTACATAGATCGTTTGCAAATTTTGCTGAACTACTAAATATTTTAGGGTGTGAAGTAACTAAAGCTATTTTATAAACCAATTAACTTGTTCTAGACGCTTTAAAGAACCACCCGTGTAACAAGGAGTTTAGTACAAATATCTAGATAAGGAGAGATGCACATCGACTGTTCTAAAAATTTAGCAAATTTAATCTTCCGTAAACCTGTCTTAGTATTTTCACAACATTTTTTCTGGATTAGTCGTACTTGTTCAATGTTAATATTACGTGTCTGCACTAATTTTATACGAAATATATTCCCAAATATGGACAAACATTTTTTGATGTTTTTATCCACAAAGCAAGCTGGATTATTTAAGTGTCTTCCAATAGACACAAAACCCAAAATATATTCCAGAGAATTCAGGTTTGTCTTGAAATCTAGCGAAGAAATCAGCTGGTCGAAATACAAATGCCATTTGCATACTACGTTAACTGGGGTATTATTTCTCCAATGTTTATCTGCAAATATTTTAAATTTTGGTAAAATACTAAATCTATGGGAACAATTCTTGGGATGGACTTGCTTCCTCCTAATTGGATTTCAAGCTTTCTATTTACAGTTAACGCAATTGAATGGGAAAACCTTAAAACTTTTTCTGAATACTATTTTAAAGTTTAGTCGGGATTGTAACAAACCAAAAACTAACAAATTTGTGTTCCGTGTTGAAAACATAAACTTAGTGTTAATTCCTTTGCTTATGATTTCTATACCTGTATTTATACCATGTTTCGTAATTGGTCTCCATTGGACCAATCCATGTAAACCGTCTTTAATAGGTTATTTTATCCTTAAAGAATGCTACGGATCAACATATTTGGAAACTAGAGTTTTATACAAAATTGTGCAAAATGTTCTAAAGATAAGCGTTGTTATTTTTAACCTATGGATTTGGAACTTTGGAGCATTCTGTCTTTGTTTTATTACAACAGCAATAAGTTTAATAACACCAATAGTTATGTCAAATGGCATTGAATTATTATGGAGCAGGCTTCAGCGCACAAACGATGTCCTAGAAAATTCACACAAGGTTAGAGAACTTCATATGTTGAATACAATCTTCAATAATTTACAAAAGTATTTGTTGGGTTCATTGATCGTAAGTGCAATATTGGGTGTTTCATTTAATCTTTCACTTTTGATCAAATGTGCGAATGGTACGATTATAGAAACAAACTTCATAATATTGTCAACCTTTAGTATAGCAGTAATAAACGGAACAGCAGGAATGCTTTTTATATTGACTGGCATGGTATCCGTCCACAAAAAATCGAAACAGTTTCTTTTAAATGTGAAGCAATTGGAATATGAACAACCATCAAGATCAAATCGAATTTTGGCACGAAAATATTGGCGATCTTGTGAAAAAATAAAAATAAAATTTGGAGACAACAATTTTTTAGAAGACCTTACTCCAATAAGATGCCTAGACTTTACAGCGAATATTACCGCGCAAATGTTACTGCTAGGTAAAGTTTCAAACTAGCCAATTGATCAAGGTGATGTCTCAAGAACATTTGAAATGATAGTTAATAGGAAGAAATACTTTGCATTTTTTACGAGTGTTACTATAATAATTTCCATTTCAATGTACTATTAAATTCGATGCTTATTCGATGCCTCTGCTTATAATACTTAATTTTGAGCAAATTTCAGCAACCTATTTCAGACGATGAAATAATTAAGTGTAGATAAATTAAATCCCACCGTCATCAAAATTTGATATGGATATAACATATTTTGTAAGTTTTATACTTATAAACAAGGTTTGTTATAAGTATAAAGCAAGCAATATTATCAAGCAAATAATCTGATTAACTGATATTAGCTTAACTGTCAGACTTTCTTATAAAACTGCCAAAAAATCTACTATTGTGTTTTTAACCTTTGGCAAAATTTTAAAATTTTATGAAATATTATTTACAAGATGCCATTTATTTATGCGAATTTTGTCACTTTTTTACATGTAGAACTATGCTGTTGAACATCCTTATTTGCATTTTTGTAATTTGACACATAATTTGGTGGTTTTCAAATGCAATGAAAATCAAAAAATTAACAAATAACCCCAATTTTATAGTCAGTTGCTCTTGGTTGGTCATAAATACTATGCTTTTTTAAGGTTAAGGAATACAAAAAATGCAGGCAAAATTTCCCATAAGCAAAGTATGAGTATTCATATCAGCATAGAGTGCACTCCGCCTCCTTAGCTGAGCTCAAGCAGGGAAATAGTGAAAAATAATTTTATTCCTTGTAATTTTTCGAAATTTCTTCGTTATTGAAATATGTGAGGTTGTAGACTTTGTTCAGGCTTTCATGGACTACAATATGACACAAAAAGCTAGAAAATGCTATAGAAATCCTAGGACAAGATACGGTTTAAATTTTTGAATTACTGATCGCCCGCGAATCGATTTCTCGAGTGTAAAATAGTCAAGGAGTCATTCAGTAAACAAGTATGTTAATCTAAAACCTTTTTCGATATTTTTTACTTTTTACAATGTAAGTATGTTTTTGCAAGATTGACACCTGAGCTCACACTGAGCACGTCGGCCGCCCACGCCTTCTTTTTCATAGCAACGCACATTACGTGCACTGAACGACCCCTTATTTCAAGTAGCCGTGGACTGTCAAGTCTTTGCTCTGATCTCGCAATTTAAACTGAGCGGTATGCATTTTTCAAAGGTACTTTCAGTGCAGGCATATATTTCAAAGGCAACTTTGTGTATATTTCTTATGGGAAAAAAGAAGCCCTATCCTTAAACTGGTTTTGTTTTGAAGGATGTCAGAGAAAAGTGAAAAAATTGTTTGACAAGTGTGTGTTTTAGACTAAGTGCTTAGATTTAAGCTCACGTCAGTAGTAAAAAATAAATAAATGTAATTAAAAACAGTTCGTTTAAGCATATGGAACAGAATGATAAATGTTCCAAAATAATAAAGGCAACTCATTTCAATGCTTTTTTATAAGTGTACATACATCACATTTACTCATGCTTAGTATATTTAAAAACAACATACTTTAAACATGCGAAGCGATGCCCAGGCAAGAATTAGTATGGTATATTACAGTGTCAGAACAATACTAACGTAATCTCATTTACTCCCCCTACAGAAAAATTGCGAATCAAAGGTTTGAAACCAGTGTCTGGTGTTCCCAATCAATGTTATCTAAACAAGTGCTAAATACCATAGCATGGCCCAGGAAAAGAGGACAACGAGGACACAAATAAAATGAATATATCTTTATCTTTTATAGACAGCGGCTCGTATAATCATGGGCCATCCCTTTAAGAAACCAAAAATGATGACTATACGTCATACAACGTAAGAATTTACGTTGTACCACATGAAAGGGTCGGATTACAACTAACGGTAGCCACTTTTTTAGACTTTTTTTTTCATCGTATTTACTGTTACCAAGGCACACAAACCTACTCAAAATCACATTCTGAACAACTTTTACCCAATAACTTTTTTCGATTTGACCTCAAATTTTAAAGTTATGGACCTACCAAAAATTGTGGACATAGAAAATTTTAGACGATTTTTTTCTTCGTATTTACTGTTACCAAGGCACACAAACCTACTCAAAATCACATTCTGAACAACTTTTACCCAATAATTTTTTTTGATTTGACCTCAAAGTTATGACCAAAAAAAGTGGCTACCCTTAGGCCTAATCCGACCTTATACGAGTGAAACTGGATAAATTACCAGAATTTCAAAGGAAATATTTTGGTAAAATTCGTGGTAAAAATATCGTCCTTTCACATAGGTGTCATTTCAGGGTTTTTGTTTTAGCTCAAAAATCTTGTAGTAGTCGGAAATTAGTTTTTAGGACATTGTAGAAAGCTAGAACTTTCGATGACAAGATGCATTTTCATTATTCGCCAAATTACGACCGGTGCAGGAATCACTGTAATATTTAGTAATACTTGGGTTTTCGAAATTCGAAACAGAAGTTAAATTTTGAGCTATACTATCTGCACAAAATAACTTATGCTAAAAGGTTAACCTGAACTAATCAGTGCACATTCTACACATTTAAATATGCAGATTCGGAATAAATTTACCACTGGTTACCAAATGAAATTACTCTTTAAAATTAAACTTTGAAAATAGTCGCTTTTATTATTATGAATCCTTTATTTGGAATCAAGGGGAAAATAAGTACTGTATTAGAAAAAAAGTTTTATGATTTGCTCTGAATATCATAACATCTTATCATCAGCTTACTCTATTATCCAACTTATTGCTGAAGCAGTTCATTTAAATAAAAGATAAAGCCGTTTTTCGCAAGTGCAATAAAACTTCGCCAACAATCTGAATGTGAAGTTTATATGGACAAAGTAACTTTGGAAAATTGCCAAAGCGCTGATTGCTTATTTATGATGTTTTCAGTGTTTGAAAAACCGCAAGAGTATTATGTAGCAAATGTTGCTCTCTTGCAGATATACACGATTGAGTGCATTTTCTTGTGATGTAGCATAGACCCAAACGCAACCTCTTTTTATACATTACTTATTAAATAGGCTTGGAATGAGTTTTGCTTGCTCGCTTAAATTTTTAATAAACATACCGTGTTTTCAAATCTAGCGATTCCATGTCCTTAATTGAAATAGTTTTTATAGTCAATTTTATCGACAACTTTTATAGTCTTAATCTAAACTGCTGACGGCTTTACATTATTCACGACTTTGCATAAGCCTACTTTTTAAACGCGATTTAACTTAGGTCATTCAAAACCGTCCAGTAAACAAAATTCTTGAGTTGTTCTTGTTTTTCAACTTTTCCTGAAGTAGTCTTATTTTTAGAGTCATTTAGAATTTTGTCGATTATTTCAAATAAAGGTGAATATGTAGCATTTCAATTCCATTCAACATTTCTGAAACAACAGAACTGGAGTTGCAGGCATATTCTATGCAAAAAGATAACGATAAACTTATATTCAAAGTTCAAACATTAAACGTGTTAAGTTTACTTTTCTTGTAGAATCAGAGTAGCTGTCATGTATGTCATGGTTTTTGTCAAGCAATTAAGTCCATGTCTTGTAGTACATTATTTGTGTTTACTATTTTCCATAAAATCTGTCTGTAGTGACAACGATCCCTTAAAAGAGTTTGTTTTCCCATATATTGAAGAAACCCGAGAGCTTCAACAGTGTACGTTTGTCTTTTTTGAGTTACCCAAAATCTCAAGTTTTGCAGAACATGATACTTGTCAAGACGTCGTCAATTTGGCGCATAAAAACCAGAAAACTACTTTGTCATGGACACCAGAATTGGAAGATTCAGCAAGAAAACAGGAAACAAAAGTTATCACTTGTTCAAACTACACTCCAAAACACGTGCCGACTTGTAAAATTATATTTATTGAAGTGTGTGCATTTAAACATAATGAAATTTTCTCTACTTTGGTGAAACATAAGCAAATACTGCGTCTTGAGAAAGATTACTTCATTTTTTATTCCCGAAAAGCATCCAAACGTCTAGAAACTCAACTTGAAATCCTCTTCATAAGAGCACCCACCGCTATGAGTATAAGGAACAAGATAGGTTTACTTGTAAACCAAATTATTCATGTATGTTATTTTTGTGGCACAAATCAAGAGCCTACTTTAATTAAAACAACTATTGATCCAGCGTTGTCGAAAATTAACT
>JAQFXM010006057.1:0-13855 GCA_034693345.1 Entomobrya multifasciata | reverse complement strand
CTTTGCATGAGAACAAAAGAAGGGTCCTGAAGGGATTTGATCTCTAGTTGGGAATGGTCGATCTTCGACAGACAATCCTCAGAAACACATATAACAAACACATACTGCAGCGTAGCCCTGTAAGTGAAAGTATTATTTACAGCTCCAAATAGCGGAACAAACGACACGAGGCTTTTCAACAAAAAGAATAACTTTGTGGGACAAAAAAGTAAACCTAGTAAAATGTAATGTACAAGTTTGGATCGACACGAAGGAATAATTCATAATATTGTTGCTTTTTTACCTCTGCACTCTGCATTACATTTTTTTCATTGTTCTGCCATCCAGCATTAAAGTAGAAGGTATGCTGGTGTGGCGTATGACCAAGTTTGAGATGATTACATTGAAAGAAAAATGTGAAAAGAAGAAGTAGTCATAGTCCTCGTGTAAAATATAGCTGGTTGTTGTAGGGTTGAGAGAAAAGTGATGAATTGCGTGACACTTGATATTTGATGTTGTATTATAAACCATAATAAGTTATATAGGCTGTAACACCCGGTTTTACATTATGTTGGCAGGTCGATCTGACATAATATACGACCCCTGCGCACGGTAAAAGGGTGGCTCAATTCCCATACTGGTCATATTTGTTAGAACAACTCATACTTATTTCACATACACTCATTGTTCTACTGCAACTTGTATTAAATTGCTATACAGGATAAAGAATACATTTAATAAAATTGAACATTCTCCCCCAAAAAAAGTTTGTAATAACAATATCAAGTAAAGCAGGTCCATGAATGAATAATCTTCATCCAAACACCAAACGTTTCTTTTTTGCTAGCGGTTTATACTCCCTGAGCAATCGGTACACAAATTGCACTGCAGATGAATGTTTTAGAATAGTAGTTATGAGTGTATTTGTAGTTTAGTAGTTTTAGAAGTGTAGTTGTAACAAAAAGAAAAAGTATATGTATTTTTATATAAAATACGATATATGCGTAGTACCTTACATGTTCATAGTTATACATAATACGTACATTGTTTCGCTTTTTGTCACACTACCTTTTTTGACAACCATAAGAACTTTATTTTCATTCCAACGACACGACACTACTTCTTGTCGTCCCCTCTAACATTTATTTTGAAATTGTACAAAATGCAGAGCACGAAAAAGGAGGGGGCATGTCATATTTTATGTCTCATTCTTCCATAAAAATAGATTTTTCTAGCAATGTGGACTTCATTGATACCGGAAGGAGAGGGAAACACCATGCCACGGTAAACAACCCTCAGGAGGATACTTAAGTGCTCTCTAGAAGACAACTCCCTCCCACCACCCCTCCAAATTCTAACTACTTTCATCTCTACTCCCCTCTTTCTCTCTACAACATGTTTGCTGGTATCCGTTTCACAGAAAAAAATAAGAGTTTCAGAGACTAGAAAATGAAAATGTTTCTGAAAAATATGGGAGCTTGAAAAAAAATATTCATTTACTTTTGGGTTGAAAGTATTTGAGAAAACATGAAAGTAAACCTTGATTGTAAAAAATATATATGTAGACCTTAATTAAACTTTGAGTGAGAAAGGAGAAAGGTCTTTTAAAAAACAATTTACAAGTTCATGCATGTAATTGAAGAATTTATTTTCAGTTTAGTATGAAGTAAGAATTAAATTAAGTACTATTTATACTCATAGTTTTACTTTTAGATATTTTAAATAGCTACACATAATAAATACGACTTGAACAGCACAGTAAAAAGTTATCAAGGAGAATGTGACCAAATTTCAGACGTATCCTTGGATGGATTCTGAGTTGTAAAAGTAGACTCAGATGTGGCATAATTAGACTTTTGTTGGCCTGCTTTGCTGCTTCCCTTTTTTAAGGATTTGCTATAATTCTCAAAGTGAATTTCCTGCAACGCAGAAGGAGGAATATGATGCACGGGAGACAAACCAGCGTCGACATCTGCATAGTATTCCTTCATTGTCTTTGTTTGCTTTAAAATAATATCCTTCCATCGTTTTGCATGCGCGATTCTTTCCGATTGCTGGTCCAGCAAGTCCAAATGTTCTTTAAGTTTTTTATTTGCCACCTCCATAATTTTATCATTGATGCCAGGATACATTTCCATGCACATCAAGTATTCACTTCTAGTTAACTTGTAGATGTTGGCAATGGAAAGTGCTACAACGGATGTTTTCCTCGTAATTTCGGGAAATACCACGTCCATTTCTCCAAAAAAGTTGCCATGTCCCAACACCTGAGTACAATCACCAAATTCATTCATCACACCAAAAAATCCATCCTCAATGAAGCAAATACAGTTTAGCCTAATATGTGGACTTTGCACAACATCCCCAGGAATATAAACTTCATATGTTAGCCGCTGAACAAGATTTCGCATCACTGGAATAGGTAGCTCCGAAAAAAGATAAACGTTTCGTATGAGATGCTTGCAGTTGTGGTGACAAATTGTACTCTTCAAACTTCCAGAAATAGTTTCAAAAATTTCCTTTTCCGGAAAACAGTGTCCTTTAAATCTTCCATCATAGTAAGCCAGTACCCTTTCCCTTAGCCATGTAGGAATCCTTCTGAAACGCATGTATTCTATAGCATATGAAGTCATTTCTCTGTATTGCTCGTCTCCCCTTTGAAATTCAACAACCATCGAGGAAAAGATAGAGATGAAGTATGAAACAATAGACAATGACAACAAAAGCAAGACAGTGGTTACGAAAATTTCCTCATATTCTCTGGGACAAAATTCTCCACCATCTAGACAAAGAATATTTGCAAGTGATCTGAGAAAAGCATTCATGTATTGAAAATCACTTGCTCTATCCCACAGCTCCAGTCTCGTTATCCAACTATTATTTTTGTAAACACCGTGTTCTTCGTAATGGTAAGCATTTGCAACATCGGGTAAAAGCCACTGTAGACATGCTCCCCCGTGGGCACAAAATATTACGAGAATGCCATGTAGTGCTATTTGACTGGTCCAGGTTCTCATATTCAGTGATTTCGTGATCTCAAGCATAAACCAGTACAATTTTTCATATCGCATCAGCTTGATAAAAAATGCAACCATTCTGATTATTGTCATTTTAGTCTTCACAACTCGATCTTCTGGAGTTGTAAACAAAAACATGATTGAATCGTATGGAAATCTGGTCAGCAAATTGAACCAAAACTTTCCAAATAGGTAGTGTCTTCGGATTTCTAAGTAAAATTTATGAAAACATTCAATTTAAAATTCAAAAGTATTTTATTTTGTATACTCAAATTGATGTTAACTAGACATCATTTACCCATTGGGTCAAGAATAACTTTTGTAGTTACAGGATCCTTGTGGCCAACTCGAAAGGAGAGAAAAGTATCGAATAGTAGAAAGAGACTAATGATAAAGCTGACTACTATGTTGATAGTTTTAGAAAATTTGGGTAGATCGAAGGCTATCAGGTAAGGTTCATAAATGAGGGAGAATACAAGCAAAATGCATAAGAGACAATTCCATAACCAATAAAAATTACTGTACGGATGGACTACAAATGGGAAGGAAATTATGTGAAGAAACCGCTCATGGTAAACTCCTAATGATCCTCTAACCGCTCCTGCATGGATAAATGGGGATCGGCTGACCAAAAATTGGGAACGTAGATTCTTGTACCATTGATACGGAAGAAATAAGGCTTCGTCATATTGTGGTGGAATGTCGTTCAAAATTTGATCATCCAAATGTGTATTTAAGTCATGACTGTGTCTTTTTACTTGAGATCCCTTCCACCTCCGTTTGATCGGAGCTGTGATTGTAAACAATTTGACATTTATTGGAATGTTGTGCAAAAATTAATGAATTTATGACGCGGTGAAAATGTTTATTTCAGACCTTCTTCATCTCGTAGTTTATAATGTGATGCTTTATATCTAGCTCTAATTTCAGGATCTAATGTTTCCAAAAAGTCATCGAACTCTATTAAATGATGCTGGCTTCTAAATGTAGTTTCATATGATCTTGATTTGCCGTCATGTGCCATATTCACGAATGCAGCATAGTGGCCATGTTATGTTACGAAATACAAAGTAATGCGAAAATGCAATGTTATTCACTTTACTTTTCCAACAAACTTTCTGTGCCGTGCGAAACTCATAATAAGTGCAATTTAACGTTTTTATGTATCAGATGACCATGACATCATTACTTTTAAAGAGTTTTTGAACTTTAATGGTATTATTTTTAATTCAAAAGGAACATAAAGGCCAAGTACTCCAAATAAGCTAGTTGTATATAATTTATTTAGTAATCGTAAATTTCAGTGCAGCAAAAATATGTTTTGAAAATGGCATAATATTTTAGACATGCGAGTAAACAAGACAAATACATATAAATGTGAGTATGTTATAATCTTATGCATAAATACGAAAGTGTATCCTGTTCCATCACGCGAGGTGAAAGTGCTGGTCTCGTATTTCCCCAGATTGGTTGTTCACTCTACCTTTCGAGCTTTTGTACGTCTATTTTGAAACCATACTTTTACCTATAAAAACAAACAAATAAAAAAAGATTTTGCATGAGAAATATGGTAGAGAAAATATCTCTTACGCAAACATTGGGTTCGTTGTACATGTATATACATATATATTTCATTGCATATGTATTACGCATTGATAAACTTATAAAATGGAGCAAAAATTGGAGAGATTGTGTAAGTACCTGAGATTCCGTGATACCGATCGACTCTGACAGCTTGACTCGTTTCTCCTCGTTTATGAATGGATTTTGTTGAAACTCCCGTTCCATGGCTTCAATTTGAAATGATTTAAAGATGGTGCGTGGTCGTTTCGGGCGATCCAAATCTAACGCTGCTGGGATCAGCAACTGACGTTTACGTCCATGAGCATCTAAAATTTATCATTTTGCGAAATCAACTTCGATTAAAATACATATAAATTACATAACCACACAACTGAAGTATTAAATATTTTACTCTCTGAGCTAACCTGTTGTTATCAGGATGCGTATGTATTCTGGAATATTACTTTCATTAGAATCACAATTTTTCTCGTAGTTTTCGCTACTTGCACAATATTTACTCATATTTTATGTTTAGAAAATTACGAAACATTGGGGAAAGAAACACATTTGCGGTGAAGTGTGGTTATGAACTAATATTTATTTTCTAAAACGCATTCATTTTTATACATACATCCATCCATACGATAAAAAATGCCCATGAAAAAGCTCTGCCCACGCATTCTAACTTCAAATCGAATAATGTTGTGTTTCCGTACATACTTGCTACTGTGATTTGTATTTTTCCCTTTTGTTGTCAATTTTCACTCTCGAAACTATTCAAGCTATTACTTAATTTTCATTCCACAAAGTTTTTACAGAAAACATGATATGTAGAAACTACATCATTATTACACATCCATTCATCCATTGAAATTATAATCATTTAATAGGATTCTATACGTATTATGATTCAATATATATCTGCCGAGCTTCACTGCACTACTAAACTGCATTTACTGACAGCTTACACTAAAAAATAGATAAAATGATAAAAACAGATATTGTTAGGGTGCTCTAAATGTGTAGACAGATGTAGAACATTTCTGTAACACACAGGAAGATATCTGACCATGATACTGATACCTGTAACTAGAGTGTAAAAGGAAGATACGAAATGTAATGGAAATTCGATTCTGCCCTTTATCATAAACGTTACTTTAATCGTAAAAGATTTGGAGCATTGATGAAAGGACCACCACAAGAGCTTTGTAGAATGTGCTTTGATGGATGATTGCCTTTACTCTTGTCTATTCCAATGCAATACCAGGCATTTCACATTTGTGTGGTACTTATTATGACTTGTGCCCTTCGAATTCCATACACTCGACTCAACTCAAGTGCTCAAGTTGCGTTGTGTAATATTATTTGTTCCCTGATTCCCTGCTGTGATTTACTCAAGTAGAAAGGAAAACTGATTTTGACAGTAGAACCAAATCATTGTTCTAATGATTAAAACATAATGAAGAAGGATTTACTTGTGTAATAAATATTATAAATGTATCGAATGATCATTCTACTTAACAATGCTATGGGATATTTTCTGAAAGTAAACCAATTACAAAAACACTGTATCTCATATCTGTTTTATTTTAAGCGAAACTTAATATTTGATCATATGTTGAAACTTTAGAGTATTGAGGGTGCATTTACACACTTTCATTTTCATTGATTAATTTTTTTTTTAACTACGTTACATATTTTGTTTCAAGGATCAGAATTATTACACGATTAAAAAATTAAAAAGCAGATTAAAGGGAATGTTCATTGATGTCTGTCCTTCAATACAAAATTTATAATGAGTTGAGTTCCTTTATAGTTGAGCTTTGAGCTCTTGATGTTGAAAATAGGCTAAATCGATCCTCCAGGGGATTTCACAAGAAAATAATATTTTAGTTGGGGGTTCAAAAATTCTAAAGGAGTTCAAAAGATGTTTTACATTGCTTGACAAGTCTACTGCCTGTAGTAAAAGGAAACTTTTCAGTACAAAGTAATTTTTTTGTAGCTTCCTGTACGTTTTTGAGCTGATTTGAAAGATTGCATTTTATTGAAGCTTTTTAAAATTAATAATTTAATTTTGCTGTGTATTAACATTATTCGGATCACTAATATATTAATCAATAAAAGTAAGTCATAAAAAGCTTACGTAATGTCGAATGAAGTGGTTTACTTTTAAATTGTTTTTTTTCGCTGAGTACACCTTCTTCACCATACTATTCTGATTGTATAGTTTGTGCTCGTTTTGTGAATATCTGTCTGCCTGTCAATAAGTTAGCTCATTTAACAAATCGTTTCGCTTACGGGTATCTAGTCAATTTTTTTGGCCTTATGGAAAGAAAAACACATATTAATACGCGTTTGCGCTATTATTCTACATCAGTTTAATAACAGGGTATTCGTCCATTGTTTTTCCACTTGAAATAAAAGCTCACATAATACAATGGTTAGATTTGTTCTGATTTTTCATACAAGATGAGAGATCCATTTGAACCCATAAACAAACATTAGTGCTGATTACCAAAAGCTCACGTTAGAACAAAACAAACCATCACCAATTTACCCAGAATCACCGAGGCGGAAAAAAACGTAGAAAGAGGTCACTTTCTGAGTTTAATGATAATTGAAGACCAATACTATTTCCATTTGTGTTTGCCAATATTATTTTGTACTTCCAGCATTTAGTCACTTGTATTCCATTCCATTAGAGAAGAATTTTTGCGAGGCTAAATGGAATACTATAATGGTAAGCAGAGTAATGGTATGTGTTTATGAAAGTCTACATTATGTACATACAATAGAATAATAGAATGGTTTTGTTCGTAAGCATTTTTTTCCTAATCTTGAATGGACAGAAAGTACAGAGTTTACTACATTTTGGGGGAATCAACTGGAAAAGACGTACATTATATGTGTAATTTATATAAACACCAAAAGTACAAAAACACATAACGACATTTACTATAATAGCATTCTTCATCCGAAACATACAAATGAAATCGCAAAGCAAAGAATTCGCAAAATTACTTTTCTGCCAAGTTTGTTCTCTTTCAGGCTTAAACCACTGACTTGATACTTATCTGACTCGCTTTCTCTCTTACGTCCTCTATTCCTATAAACATCTTCTACAGGTACAAGAAATAAGAAATACATGTGTACAAAATAACCTCGAGTTAGTTTCTGGACCTTTTCTTAAACTTCTAATGATACATATTTATATCACCACTACACACTACACTATATAGCTCTAAATATAGGATTGCATATAAAACAACGATTTTTTTGTTAGTCTGGTTTTCATACATTTAGTACGTTAAGAATTGATCAAGTCGCACGATCTTCATGTGGTACTTTCCGTGGTTGTGGGAATGTGGAAATGGAATGTTGTGCTGACTTGACTTTCGCAAATGTAAAATACGATCCATTTACAAAACCGTATATAAAAGTGTTTTTCTCTTTTATACATGTATTTATTTTCAATGTGTGTATTTTTGTATGCTTTGGCGCTTGTATTGTGTTTTTTCAAGGGAGATGACCTCGCATTTCACTTTTCTGATTTCTGAGAAGGAAGTCAGTAAAAAAACAAATACCTAATGTGGAACCAAAGTAGCGAACTAGATTTCACATAAGGAAATTGTTTCATATTGTGACATTTCATTATTCGGATTTTTATTTGACTTCAATTTGGAAAAGAACTTTGGATGGTAAACTGTTATTTTCATTGCTTTGACCTAAGCTCAGATTAAACTGTCCAAAATTTGTATGTATTGTTCAATTAAAGAAAGTTTGTACTACAGACAGACAGACCAACCTTTCTTTGTACTGCAGAACGCGCTACATCATAAAAACCAACTCTATTCATTATTGTCAGTACTATATATAGAAAAAGAACGTAAGTAATCTGAAGACTGTTATTGCTTTGCTGTATCATGTCACACCATTCTCATTGTTCTTCATTCTTTCACTCTTTGCGACGACCATTTCCGCTCCCGACTTATGGTCGATTTTTCAACACTTTTGCTTCCGACCTGGTTTCTCTAAACCAAGTCACGTCACATCGTAGCGCCTGGCACTATAAACTGACTTAGCACGGCATACTTTCACTTTGTTTAACTTGCCGCAGAAAACCGCAAACAAAATGCGTGTACACCTTCGAGCTTCAGAAACTATGAAGTCGTTAAAAACGAAACAAGATGAAAATGTGGTAAAGGGGACAATAGCCAATGAAAGAGTAGTTGTTATAAATACATTTAAATGGCGTTCCAAACAATATATGATAAAAATACAACTAAATTGCCTTTTTACTCATAAAAAGGGAAAACGTTTCTTGATATACAATACTATCAAAATCCAATGAAACATCATGATAAACAAGTACAGAGATGCAAGTCATTTATACTCAATAACTACACACTGCACACATTTCAAAAACTACTACTTCTATATAGATATTGGGCCGAATACAAAATCCAGTTTATTATTTTGAAGGGCATTTACAAATATATGCATGTATTTAAGTATTCCCTCACGCAACTTTATAGTAAAAACGCTATCTAGCATGCTGCTGCTTATTGTCATTTTAAATTGGTTAAAACTTCCATTATGTAGTTCTGCGTGTGACCCGAAACTTTAGTATTGTAACAACGTAAAGCAACTATTCGCATTTTGGTTTCCCTTCTTTTCTTCTTTGTATTAAGTAAACAATTTAAAAGAAGGAATCACGTACAATGAAGAAAGATAATGTTGTTATTTATTTACAATGCTCAGACTCACAATCAGACAAATACCTTTCTCCAAATAACACTACGCCATGCCGCTTCAAATAGGCTTGTGCATGTTAAAGAAATTAGTAAGCCATCCAAGTTAATTTGAGTGCATCCAATTTTCTCATGCAAATACATACCATCCTAGTATGTATTTTAAATCCTATGAACTCAACATCTATTTCTTTTGGTAAGATCGGTTTTCTCTAAAACTGGAGAATAAATGTCTGGCGAGCATATATATTCAAAGAGCTACAACTACACACACTGAAAATTTTATGTAATGGGAAACAGCACTCTATTTTTGGTTCACACTCAAGCACAGTTAACCTGACATAGTCAATGACGAAAACGACTTCAGCCATTAGTGACATGGAACAAGTGTAGTGGAATTAGAAGTCACTGCGATTTCAACTTATTTCATTCATTTTAACTCATTCTTCTCAAAGTTTTGTGAAAAGAAACCACACACTTCAAAGACCTGCATTTATAACAAACTCACAGACAAGTAAAAAAGAGTATGTAAGACAAGTAAAAGTAAAAGTCACGAAGTGTGTAGTCCACACGGCCCACGGTTTTTACATTAGTTCTAGTAGTCCTGCTAGATTTTCTCTGGTAACGTGTTCAAATACGATATACATACAACTTTTTCGTCAAAGCCTTCGAGCAGGAAGGAGAAAAGAAAGTACTTGTTCGGGATACTGGAGCACAATGCTCATGAAAATGCATGGCATTATCTGTATTTCACTGACACGGAATTTGCATAATTTGATTAAAGTGAAAGTTCCATTATCAGCGTAACCGGAAGCACCGATAGGCCTACATCCAAACCGAATACTAGCAAAGCAGGCACAAGCCATCGGCATTAACGTGATCTATTTTGAGCGTATTAAAATGACCAGTTAGGTGCCAGGTTCACTGGACTGGACGTACATCTTTTTTCTTTAACATCTCAGTTTTAGTTCTCACCTCTGCATATAAATAAAATTGTTTACTTAGGACTTTTGCTTAGGCTAAAGCGGTATAATGTGAATTTTTTAATCACTTTTAGTCCTTGAAGGAATGCCAATTATGAATGATATGATATATATCGTTTGCCTTAACCGAATACCGAATAATATGCATAATTGCTCTAGAGCATTTCCAGTTTACAAATTCGTAGATGGTAAACTTTTAATACCCCACTCTCACCTTTCATGTGCGTACGTATAATTTCAATCTGTGCAATAAGGGCGGAATAACGAGAAAAAGTATATCCAACAAACGTCGTCTTCAACATGCAAATATCAAAACGCTCGTTAAATATACAGATTTCTTTAGTTTTTCTTCTATCTAAATACACTGTTTTCATTGACTGCTCACAGGTCTGACAACTAACATCTAAATTTTAATCTATGCTCACTATATTTACAACTAATCCGGGTTTGTGTTTACAAAACATGCAATACAAAGGTACATTTAAAATGTGTATTTGTCTTTGGGAAAGTTTTTATATCAAGATGAAAACTCGCCATAAATGTACCGAGTAAAAAAATACACCACAAAGGGCGGGCTTTAAGTTGGAATTTTTACATACATTAATTCGTATACACGTCATTATGTTTTTTAATCGTTAGTGGTATGAAGAATTTTCTCTCCGTGGAATGAAAACCCATTTTCTGCGTCTGTGCAGTATGGCTGTCTGCATTAGAACTCACAATCAGTAATCATTTGTATCCTATCAAATTGCTTGAATAATATAGAAAAATTATTCACTGACTATTTTATAAACTAGCTTTTCTCATAAATATTTCCCAATCTCAGTTTAAATTAATAAAAACTATTTAACATAAAATCCTTGTTGCTATTTGTGTTATTATACAAAGCTATTATATATGGCAAAATTTAATAGTTAAAATTACACCCTCATATTTTTTCTAGAAACATTTTAAAAGTTTCCTGGCTTTATTTTTGCAATTGAATTGGTTTACTGGTATATAGTAGTGGGATGCTATTGCATCATTAAGGGAGTTCCTTAGCTCATTGACTTCGTATTCGTACAAGTATAATTAATTTATACAGATTAAAACCCTTCTTATCCGAATGTAAGGACGTAATGTAATACAAACACTAAACCTACAATGGGAACGTAAGTGGAGAAAGATGGCTGTTTTGTACAGCATACTGTTCAAGTCTTTACAGAAAACTGAAATGAGTGAGAGCAGCAGCCTGCAGGCGAGTTGATAACTAATATAATGATGGTTCTATATGTGAGCCAAAACTCAACGAATAATTCCTAACTGAAGCAATAACACGGTTCATTGTGGAAAGCAGTGAAAACAATGAGATATATTGCTTGTTTTGTGGTGACAAGTAAATGCCCGTGGCGTAAGAAAGCATTCATTTTAGTAGAATTCTTTTGTATCATGTTTTCTAGCGTGTGGTCTCCATATCGTAGGGTGTAGGCAGCAGTGGCAGTGAAACTGAGCTAAATGGGATGAAGTGTTGTTGTAGTTGTGTTGTGTACCATGTTTAGACGACACGTTTTGTTTGAATTATTGCCATTGTTAGTTTGCTTTTGGCTTTAGGAGATATTTTTGGCACTAACGCGGATCCAATATATTATTGCCTTCTGCGTCCCACACTCGTTGGTTCCATTAATTGGTCTGTAGTTGGATGCTATGCTATTCGACTGACCACTTTATGGTGTTATTAAGGCTGTTCGTAAAATATGAAAGCGTGCTGTACTTCTTTCTGGTAATATTTGTGTAGTAAACTAAATAATTAGATAAAAGAGTGATACTATTATTCTATTAGTAACCTTATCTGCTAAAAACAGTACTTGTATCAAGCACCATAAAATGAATATATGTAATATGTATGTACAATGCATCAATTCTGCTCTTTTACCACGTTTAAAGTTTATTCATTTTTCCCTTCCATTTATAAAATAGCTTGTTTATTGAATTCGTTTTTAGTTAAAGTTCTCTGCCTGAAAAGGATAAAATTCCGGCTTTTAAAATATGAAACAAGGCAGTATATTACCCTGCCCATTTGTTGTGCTTGTGATGTGTACAGTCTGTAAAGTACTAAAACAATTCTGTAGGAGGCATATATGCTGTACTATTCCAATGCACAACAATTAATTTTATTTCATAGTTAAATCCATTTGATTAGGAAGAATAGTGGTTTAATCCGACCCGACCACAAAGGTGTAATGTACAAGAAAACAATATAGTTGACAATTATAGGGACGATGAAAGAGTTTTAGGGCTTAGGCATGCTCCAAATTACGGTAAATGTTAAATGATCTGATTGCAGAGTGTTAATCATAACCGTTGGGTAATTTTTTATTGGAATCATTACATTTAAAATTCTCCGATTGCAAAGGTTTTGAAGTATCATATTAAATGACTACCGCTGATGTAAGGTTTTTGCTGTAGACTTGAGTATCACCCATCGGAGAAACGATAAACCCTGTAACACAAGACCGAAGTTATGGGTGAAAGTTGTGTACCATAACCAAGTTCTTCCAGGAATGCCCAGTGGATGGCGCATAGTACGAATAGACTGTCGTATGGTTTGTTAATTCAAGCTATCTGAAACCAGTTCGAAACAAGCAAAGAAAAAACTAGTGTAGTCACTGTTATAACCTCTACAATTTTGAATCAGTAAAATATATTTTGCTGCTTAAAAGCTAACGAGAAAAAACCGGCATTGAACTTAGAAAAAAATATAATATGCGAGATTATTAAAAATTTCATCCAAATTTATTTTACTTTGCCTTCACATATTCATTTTTGAACGAATCTATATCAGAACTCTTGTTTTTGCACAATTTGACATTTTCCCCTAACTTCACAAAACTAAAAAACACCTTTTAACGAACCATGGCATGTAGGGTCATTTGATTTTACCTGCAAAAATTTCCATAGACATACACAGTGCGTGTCATAGTCATAGAGTCATTGCACTCCGCGGGAATCTTCAAAATTTGACGATTTCAAAAAATACGAAATTGTGAAAAAGCGTCTGCATGAACTGTCAACGTATTGTTCGTTGTTTCAATGACAATTTAAAAAAATAACTTTCTTAAAACGTTAAAGCTTTTCACGTAAACGTTTTTCAAACGTAAAAGCTTGTACTTTAGCATAGCAGAGTTAGCTTTTTGTTATGACGGTTTGAGTACATTTACAGCTAAAAATTTGTCAAATAACGAATCATAGTATTGTAGTTTAACATGTTACGTGATAGTTTCAGTTCATAATTCTTGTAATTTGCAAGTTTTAGGACCTTGAAGTCAGCAAGTTTTTGTATTTAAATACATAGACACTAGAAAAAATGAAAATGTTAATTGCTCCTTCACTATCAAGCGTAGACCAAAAATCAAGAACTTTACACCATCCGACATCTTGATTTCAGGGCTACAATACAATGATTTGATATATAATTTTTTCCCAAACGTACTCAATTAATTTACATTTAAGTAAGAAAGTCAGCTAAAATAAGATTCGAATTCGTTGCCGCGTCATCAATTAACTTGATGTCACTACTTAACCG
>JAQFXM010006056.1:0-13856 GCA_034693345.1 Entomobrya multifasciata | reverse complement strand
GCAGATCCGTCAAGAAAAATGGCTGGTGCTGTACAGTTCATGTTATCCAGTGCGATAACCAAGGTTCTTCAAACTCCTCCCTCAAGGAGAAGGCAAAGGAGTACTCCAAGTCAGTCTTCAATCAGAAGACAAGGTGGTGGTGGTGGAAATAGTGGCTCCATTCCAGTGTAAGTTTTTAAGGTATTTTCTGTTAAAGTTTGACTTCAAATTTTTATTGGCAATTTTGATGTAAATTTTATTGCAGAGGTTATGGAAGACCTACCCGACCACCTGGTGCCCTCGATCGCAGCAAAAAAGGGGTTGGGCTTGATGAAGGATCATCTTCAGAAGAAGAAGATGGCCTTGCTAGACCTTGGGAATTAGGAAACGAGCAAGATGAAGACCATGATGAACAATTTGAAGAAGGGTATTAAATTTGTTTTCTAAAGGCTTAAATTCAATTAGTTGGTAGTTAATTTTTAAGTTCATCTGTCATGTTTTTGTAGGCCTTATGAAGTGGACGATGTGAAAATTGAGGTGGTTAATGATGATGAGGATGAGGATGAGGAAGGCGAACAAGAGATGATTAGTCACGATCCCCTTGACATGCCTTATGATAATTTGGAAGAAGAAGAAGATAATGTCAAAATTGAAGTTACGAATGACGAGTATGTTGTCAAACAAGAAGACCTACTTAATTTCAAAAATACGCAAATTTGCTTTTGACTAATTACCGTGTAATTAATGTTATTTTTAGGTACAATACTCCTCTTTTTGAAGGATTTGAGTATGAAGAAGGGGCTGTGGAACCACAATGGTATGATTTTGAAGAAGTATTTTTAATCTAGTTTTAAATTTTTGTAGCAATTAGCTAAATCATCTATTTTTAAACAGTAATTATGATGATAATGACCAAGCCATGGCAGATATAAAACCAGACGTTAGCTCACCCCCAGTCATTGAGACTGAACCCGTTCAAATTTCCTCACAAATTGTCAAAACCGAACCTCAAGAAAATATTATCTCGGAATTTATCATTTAACTTATTTATAATTTTCGAAAAGCACATGCTGCGCCGCAGTGCACACAAATTTAACTCCTTATCTATTTTCACACTTTATCGTTGTTTCTATCTTTATATGCCATTATTGTGTCCTGATGATGACTAACAGTTTGTAGTCGAAACGTTGACCAAATAAAGCTATAATTTTCAAAAAATGTCCTCTAACATCGTTAATATTCAAGAAACACACTTTATCGTGAAGCAAAATTTCTATAGTCATTTATAACATACGTAACTAAAAATAGCTCATTAATATCTTTTCTTATATCAAAATCGTTATTAAAAAATAGCCCTATTTTTTATGCTCTGATTGTGAGTTAGAAATAAATATGTGATGAACATTTTACAAATTTTAACTGTTCATAATACTTAAAGTTCTTTATTTTTTTATTTCCCTTTCATAAACTTGTGCTGCAAAAGTTCGCCACAAGTAAATCGACATAATGGATTGACATCTAAGCATTTCTACAACAAAAAAAACATTAAATATAAAAATTTGCAAATTTGATATGGGTAATTTTTAAAATACACCTTAATCACAAATTTTCCAACTAACCATTATAAAGGACTGGCACGCCTGGGATATCGTCGTAAACATTTGCTGCAGCTGCGCATGATTATGAACCGCGTAACTCTTGCAATCCTCCTTCTGCAACTTCGCAATACTCGCATGTCTCGGCAGCAAGGGCCCCACTGAATTATGAATCTCTCGCAACTGACTCTTTGCACTTGTCCCATTCCAAGGCGGCTTGCCAAACAGCATTTCACAAAAGATAACCCCAAGTGACCACACATCCGAAGGTAACCCATATTTCTTATCCCCCGCCAGTATTTCCGGTGAATTATACACAAAGCTTCCAGGCGTCGGGCTGGTACTCCCCATGCCCGCATCAGTAAGAAAAATGGACCGATCAAAGTCTGCAATTTTTGCAACGCCATTTTTACTAAGGAGCACGTTTTCCGGGGAGAGGTCCCTGTGTAAGCAGTTCTTTTGGTGGCAAAAGTGAAGTCCATTTAAAATATGCTTTAGGATCTTTTTGGAGGCGGATGTCCCCAAACCGGAGGGATTCTTCAAAATTTCTTCACGGAGGGAGCGGTCACATGACTCCAAAATTATGTGATATTTGTCGTGCAGTTCAAAGTAGCCTAAAAGCTTGACTATATTTTTGTGCTCAAGTTTCTTCAAACTGTTTATCTCTTGAATGGCCATTAGCTTGTTGTCCAAATTTTCAACGGGGGTTTCGAAGGGAGTGTCCCCGAATATTTTGAGGGCGACAACTTTATTGTCTTCCTTGTCAAAGTAGCGGCCGACGGAGTTGTTGGAGCATTCATTCTTGCCAAGGCGGTGGATGTGGTGGTAGCGGGATTCAAGCATGTTTGGTGGAATCAGAGATCTGAAAAAAATTTAAATCTTTTTTAGTTTTTAACTTTTAAGACAATTAGTTATAAAAATGATATAAATGTAGGCAGTCGTACAATGTATTGTTTTCCTTATCCTTTGCTCCAGACAACTTTTTCTTCTTTTGACCAATCAACTTCCGTCGCATCCAAATTGCAAAGTGAGTCTGCAACTTTTCCCGATTCTCTTGATACAGCTTTTGTCTATTTCTGGTTATTCTGTTGTGCCGCTGTTGAATGGCGTCCCAATGGATTACCTTATTTTGAATTCGGAACGGTTCCGCATTAAAAGGGCGAGGGTGACGGTGGTTTCTCGGAGATTTTGTAGCTGTTGATGGCTTCTTCAAAGGGATCCGGAAAAACTTTATGTTCTTGCTATCTAGGTTATAAGAAACATTTAAAATAGACATTTAAATAAATAATTAAACTTGTAAGAAAAATAAATGGGGAGAGAGGACAGAGACAGACCTTCAAAAATTTGTATAGATGGAGAAGGTGACACTGGAGCCATCACCTCCGGCGTCGACAGCTTGTCTTTTTTTCGATCCGTATCTCCACTTGCTGCAGGCATGTCCACGTCCCTGAGAATATTTTCTTTTGAAGTGTGACAGGAAGTTGGAAACCTCGACTTTTTCCTCTGCTGAATAATTGCATGATCGGAACACGGGGTCTGCGTTCTGGGAAGCTGTGTTTCTTGAGTGCGCCCCCTTTCTTGAAAGTCACAAGAATGACAGCAGCCCACACAATTGGGATGTCGACATAATGGTTGGATGAATACTGGCTGGGCGCTACCAGATCGGGCCAAAGGCTCGACATACTTTTTGTGGAGATCTGAACGTGACATTCGGGGAATATAAATTATGTAGTCTCCTTCTGCATCCATATCTGAGGGCTGTAAATTTTCTTCGCCATCTTTCCCAGGCCAATGTCCCATTCCTCGAAAGTTTACAAGGGAAGTGCAAGCAGAAGGGTGGTTATGATTATTGGGGTCAAAGGTCATGGAACTGGATTGACGGGGAACGTGGTTCAAATGATGGAATAAGGCGGGGGAGGGATACCGCAGTTCTTCTTTATAGCCGACGTTGGTACTTCGGAATCGGAAAAAGTTGAAAATTCCTGAACAAAAGCGGTTGACGCAGTTTCTTTTTTGGAGGGTGGAGACGGGGGACGAATTTGCCAGATGCCTTTGTCTTTTATGGATCGGGATGGGGATGGGAGGCAATGGTGTGGGTTCCCGGATGTAAATTAGGTCACCCGGACTTGGATTGTTGGAGGTGTCAACCGGATATTCATAGTGAATCCCTCCACCACCGAAAGGTCCTCTGGGGCAAGACGCAAAGTTTGTGGAGGAGTTTCTTGTGCGCACTACCCGGATTCGGGGAGAAGCTGGATGACCACCACCGCCACCACCACCACCACTGCTAGTTCCACCGGAAGACATGAGAAAAATCAGAGATGACTTGGGTTGGGTAATGGGTATGTATTATATTTTAAAAGTTACAAAGAACCAGGAATTTTGATAAAAATTACAAAACAAGCTTGCATATTTAAAAACGGGTTTGATAACGATGTAAAATATTCAAACCACTGACAAGCATAGTTTGTAGAATAAAAAATTTAATATTTTTGAATTATTATAACTTTTTTTGTAGTTTACAAAGTTACTGGAGAAAAAATTTGGTAGAGGAGAGTACTAGAGCAAAGTTTCGATGGGAATTTTTTGAAGGGGTAGTGGTGGCCGGCCGGTGAATAAAACGGAAAAAGAAAAGTAGATCACTGTCAAATGCGTGGGTGGAGGTGGAAGGATTTACATGATAGTTAAAATGAATCTATTTTAAAAATTGATATTGAATTGCGTGTGGTCGTAGAATTTATTAACTTACAAAAGTCAGCGATGATAAAGATTTAATTAACAAAAGTATTGTATTAAGTGATCTAGGGAGTAGTTTTTGTAGGACGTGGTTTTGAAAGTAAACCTTTCTTTTTCAGTTTTTTACTCAGCTCAACATTCTTGGCGAAGAAGGCTGTTTCTCGTTTGGCTGCAGAGATTTCAGCACGGACCTTATGCTGTTGCGAGATCCTCTCGTAGGCTAATCTCTCATTGAGGTGGACCCACAGGAACCTAGAACAAATAACAATTCAACACATTTAACTCAAAATGGTATTTAAATTGACTACTGAATTCTTTATCAAATTTTTAATTAGGTGGAGAGCTTACCCTCGTAAATACTTAATATTCCACAGAAAATCATGATATTCCTTTGCCTTCTTGCCTCCAACAGGCTGATTATTTAACACTTCCGCTACCCTTTTAGCATGTCGCTTCTTTTTGAATTCAATCCAGCCTTCGGTAAACGTTTGGTTTTTAACTCTCTTTTTCGTCTTCCACGGCTTCTCTGTAAACCAATTAAAATGGATAGTTCTTGCTAATTTTCATCTCTACATTGAATATTGAATATCATCAGATTTAATGCGAGAATAAAAGTATAACTTACTTTCAGGCTGAAGAAACGATCTGTTAATTTCCCCAAAATTGGCAAAGTATTCCCTAATCATTTTCACATTCATTTTTGGTGGTATTTTCGACAGATAAATGATCCCTGGCTTAGGTCCCTTCTTTTTCACAATCTTTGAAGAATCTGCGGTGATGTCAGGTTTAATATCTTTCTTATCATCGTCATCCTCCTCGTCACTTCCGCTTCTATCCATGCTGTTGTCCTTGTCATCATCGTCCTCCTTTTCGTCTAGTTCACTTTCTTCCTCTTCTTTAATGACCACCTCTTCGTCCAAGTTTTCCGGCTCACTGTCACTCATACTTGCATTTGTATTATGATTTATCCTAAATAAAAACGATTTAAATCAGCAAATTGTTAATTAAACTTGATTAATTAATTAGCTCACTTAAAACAAATTATGGGTCTTAAAGCACTGAACACATGCTTTGATGTGTAAATATTACAAGCACGTGAGCGTATGAAAAACTTGCTGTCTCGGTCAACTTGAAATTTTGTTTACCTGTTTCAATTTCGCGCAGTTTTATTGGGGCAATGGTAGAATTTTATAGTGTATAGTTTTTGAAGCCAAATAGATCCTTCTTTTTAGTTTATAGACTCTTTTCTTCCTAAGCATCCTTTTCAATGTTCGTGAGCAAAGAAGTAAAAATCGCATCATCGTCGTAAAAAAACGTAAGAACGACGACAGAGCAAAGTGCAATTGCAATGCATGCATAGCTAGGAAGGGAAGCAAGGCATTGCATTGCATTCACTAAAGCAAGCCAAGCCAAGCGAATCAGATGTCGATATCGACAAGTTTAGTTTTTTGTTGATTTTTTTGTGAGGTTGATTTGAGGAGTCAAGTTAAATACGCAATTAATTTGCTTGGGAGAGTTAACCAAGCTTTGAGAGTGTGTTAATTCTAAAGACTGACATAGTTTAGTTAAATTTAATTGGAAATTGGAGGATAGTGTACAGTGTGGGATTTTTACCTTTTCTTTGGCTTGGTTGACCGCCTTGAATTGTTTTCGGGAAGGAATTGATTTGTTTTAATTAAGTAGTAGATCTGTTAGTTAACTGATTGATTACTGATTATTCCGCTGCAGCTCCGTTGGGTCACGTAAATTTATAACTACAGGTAATTAAATTTTTTTCTAAATCAATCATATTTTGACTGGTATAAAAACAAATTTAGGCTGGTAATTTTCAAAGTCCCAATCCCAATTTAAAAAATGATGATTTGCGATGTGATGATGATGTGAAGTAGCATAAGATTATTTTCTAAGTCAATTAGTTATATATTTTGGGTCAGTCGTGTCAAGTTGTTCCCCTTGTAATTTTTATAGCTTGCTGTCTAGCTTGAAAATCGACTGCTCTTCAAATTCAACTGACGACGCTCACTCTAAAACCATTTAAATTGATACGCAGGCTGCTGTGCTGGACAGGACGACATCGAGGATATCGACCCCCTGACCCCACAACAATGGCTACTCCCAGAGCCGAAAGTGAGGATCAACTCAAACTACGCTTCCAAGTGGAACTAGAATTTGTACAATGCTTGGCCAACCCCAACTACTTAAATTTCCTCGCTCAACGTGACTACTTTAAGGATCCCGCGTTAATCAACTACCTCAAGTATTTACAGTACTGGAAGGAGCCTGAATACGCCCGCTATTTGAAGTACCCCATGTGCCTCTACTTTTTGGATCTCCTCCAGTATCCCGAGTTCAGAAAAGAGTTGGCCAACTCCAAATGCGCCAAATTTATTGAAGACCAACAGCTTCTTCACTGGCAGCACTATATTCGAAAAAGATCCAAATTAATTCCTCCATCAGCTAACAGCACAAGTATTAGCCAAGCAATTAGTGCAGCTGCAGGAGGGGGAGGAGGAGGAGGTACCAGTGGCACTACAAGTGGTGGTGGTGTTGGAGGAGGAGGTGGAGCCACAGGAAGTTCCCAGCTTCAAAACAGCTTATCAGATTCCACCACCGGAAATACTACAACAGTGACTTCTTCTGCTATTCAGGCACCTGGCAGTGTTGGAGGTTCCACCACAACAACACCAACATCTTCAGCGGTGGCTACAGCGTCCACTAATTCAATGCAGACTCAAAATTCTAATGCTAGTTCAAAATAAATTTATCACGTCTCTGTTATCATTCTCTCATCTCAACCTACCTGTCCAACACTTGAACACTGGGACTTCATAAATTTTATAATTACTTATATAGCAGTACGATTTTTTGTAAATAATTTAATAGCGTGTACATCACAAGTTCATACATAAAATTAACTTAATCCACATATAAAATTAAATGTCATTTACTTATTTACTCATCACATCTTATCATTGCATTTAAATTGGGATTGGTCGAATTGCAATTAAATTTGAAATTCGCAAGGCATACATGAAAGATGACAAGACTGATTGACTGTTTTAATGTTTCTATCGTTTTTTTACTTAAACTTCTCTATTTCCGATAACTTTACAGGCTTATCTAAGAGTGAATCTAGTCCTTCACTAAAAACCTTCAGCCTTTAAATTTCACCAAAAATATACACAAATTTCTTCACCCAAAATATATACCTGTAGTAGTAGTCCAGTCCAGAGAGTCCTGTCTTTACGAAACCCCCCAAAATAAAATGGCTTGCAGCGGAACAACTGTGGAAGGTCCCCTTCTCGAAGCCCAGATGATGACACCTCCAACATTACCTCCTCAAATAGTGTCCCCATCACCCCCAACAAGAAGTCCTTGGGGGAGGGTCACCTCCCCAGAGGCAGCAATAGTTGGCAGTCCACCACCTCAACCAGCGGTAAATTTACGAGATATCATGAGTGAGCAATTAGCCAGCAGTCTGCAAATTCAAGAGGAAGAAAATCTTGTCAAAGAAGTACTACACGCAGAGGGCATCGAAACCCCTGAGAAATTTGATTTGCAAGACTTTCAAAACCTGAGCACCACCACCAAGTCGGATGACTGCAGTAGTGATTTCATGATAGCGCAAATGCTTCAAATGCAGTACAACAAGGAGTACGACAGAGGTCTGAAGAAGGTGGAGGAAAAAAGTAATGGCGGATCCAAGGTGTCGGTCACCTTGTCAAATTACATGATGAACTATGGCTCAGATGATGACTCATCAGAGGAGGATGAGGATGGTGGTGGCACCCTAGAACAAAAAAAGAAGACGTGGGATAAATTTGACCAAAATGAGAAAGCATTTCCGGTGATGCCTCGTTGCGGATATGTGAAGCTGGAGAGTGGCGAGCTGGTGACAAAGCATGATGTCACAATGTGTGGGCGGAGAAACGCTTGTAAAGTTATGGAAAATTTTCCTCCGTGTATTCACACAGGAGATGGGGCAAGTTTCGATATGCAGCTTTCGAATAAAGTTTATAACACTTTGAAGGTGTACTCCAAAAGTGAGGATGATCGGAGAACGAGGCTGCATGAGAAGAAGGAAAAGTCGACGAGTGAAATGGCAATGGATGCGAAGACGAGGCTGATGTTGTACAAGCTTGTGAATAATCAGATATTGGAGAATGTTTACGGGGTGATTTCAACGGGGAAGGAGGCTGTGGTGCTGTATGCTCATGGGGGAACGGTTCCCCAGAATACTGACATGTTGGTCGAGATTCCGAGGGAGTGTGCGGTCAAGGTTTTTAAGACGACGCTGAATGAGTTTAAGACGAGGGATAAGTATATTAAGGATGATTACCGGTTTAAGGAACGCTTTTCGAAACAGGTAGTTAAAGATAAATTTGTGAAAGGAGTCAATAAATTTGTTGGATTGGTTGAATGGGCGAGGTTAAATTTTTTGGTGGTTATCTGTTTTTAAAGAACCCTCGCAAGGTTATCCATTTGTGGGCTGAAAAGGAAATGCACAATTTGAACAGGATTAGTAGAGCGGGGATCCGATGTCCAAAGGTGGTGCTTTTGAAGAAGCATGTGCTAATTTTGGAGTTTATTGGGGAGGATATGAAGCCAGCACCGATGTTGAAAGAGGTCAAGTTTAGTAAAAATGAGGAGGAGGAGGATGGGGAGTTGAGGAGTGCTTATAAGCAAACGGTGGATATATTGATGAGGCTGTACAAAGACTGTCATTTGGTGCATGCGGATTTTTCAGAGTATAATTTGTTGTGGCATCATGGCAAGGTGTATGTGATTGATGTGAGTCAAGCTGTCGAACCATCACATCCGCATGGATTGGAGTTTTTGTATAGGGATTGTGGGAATATTATTACTGTAAGTGCAGGAATTTAAAATATAAGTTTACTTTAGAAAATTTTAGTGAAACTTGAGAAAAATTTCGTAATTAATTGTTATTTGGTTTGTGTAGTTCTTTGCGAAAAAAGGAATGAAAGAAATTCACAGTGCGGAGTCCTTATTTACGGCGATTTCTGCGTATAGCTTGGATGGATCTGGACCGGAAGCGCTTAATCAAGTACGTTTATTTATTAGCTGAATAAATTTGATTAATAATTACAAATGTAATTTAAAAATTGTGATTGAATTACTTTTTTTGTAGATTCAAGACTACGAGAAAAATTTGGAACGCTTGACATTCGCCAAACCAGATAAGACGTTTTCATTTGACTATTGCTGGGAGCAGTCCCAGGCGGCTAAAGGCTCGGAAGCTGGTGCTGGTGGTTCTGGACAAGCAGCTTCGAAGAAGAGGGCCACGACGACGGCTACGACGACCAAAGAACCTTCTGCGGCTTCTGCTGATTGATAGTTGTGGAGGGTGTTTGTTTAGTATAGACAGGGAACTTTACTCAAAATTTTAAGTATTCAAAAATTTAAGTAGGATGGAGAAAAAAATGTAACAAAAAATATATATCTATATCAAGCGCCATCGTCATTAATCGTCATTTATATATTATGTACCAAGCAATCATCGCTTTACATGCGTCAATGTTTGTTAAAAATTAATATATATTCAGTTAAGAGTTAAAAACTTAAGATTTTTATATAAAAAGAAAGCATAAAATGAAAATTTATGATTATGATTGGGCTACTAAAAATATAATCACATGATAATACGAAAATTAAACAATAAAATTGGGTGATGGTGTTAATTACACAAATTAATTAGCTGCACGATTCTGATTGGTTATGTATGTATCATGCATGTATACAGTAAATTGATTGAGATGAAATGCTTGTCTGGAAAATTGAATGATAAATGAATAAACAAAAATTTGCAATTTGCAACTCATTTAGTTAACTGATTATTTTTTAATATTTGAAATAAAAACTCATTTTCGGTCCATCATTCACCGTTTTTTTGTACTAATGAGAAAATAAGAATGATATGCATTTTTGTTACGTTGCGAGGCTGGGATTTTAAACCGTGGGAAAAACTATGAAGAGTCAGATCCATTATCGGTTTTACAGTGCATTACATGTACATTATGCATATGAAATTAAAAAGCCTTACTTCACTTAAATAGCTCATAGCACTGAAGCAGTCAAGAGAATATATTTTTTTGTGAAGCCAATGCAATAGTTGACTGTGCACCGGTAAAGTTCATATAATGATGAATAGCTCATTTTGATGAAACGGCGGCGACAAGATTGTTATGATATATTCATTTTTAGTGCTTCCTTGCCGTTACGTTTGTAATAATAAATGGAAGAAAAAAAAAGTCTTTGTTTGTCTATTGTTGAAACTGAGCTGTTGAGTTAAATGAATGAATTGAAACCCCAAAGGATTCTTCCGCAAAAAATACAAAGCCTAATAAGGCGCAGGTGCATTGTTGAAAAATAAAATAGCATGCATTTTTTTTGTACTTTACGACTAAGTTAGTTGTAAGTTTTACGACTTTTTTAACTTGGTAAAAAAACACAAAGCTTTAATTTTAAACTATTTGAGAATGTAATCCAAGTTGCAAGGAAAGGGCTGTAATGAATAGAAAGAATGCATAATAAGTTTTGTTTTTTTGAAAACAAAGGATCGAAATTTTACTTGGCAAAGTTTTCGTGGCAAAAAAAGGATTGCATTTTGCATGTTGCATTCATTGCAGGTTTGAAAATTAGACTTGCAGAATAATTGCGTGGGCGTACTTTTTTAGGTGCAATTTGTTAAATTATTGTCATTTTGACTTGACGGACTGGATTTTTAGTGAAATTTCATCAAAATTTGTCATTTTAAGCTGTGTCGTTGTGTAACTAATATATATGCTTGCTGACCTAGCTTTAAGCTATAAAAATTTATGGCAAACTTAATTTGATAAATGGTCTTTGTACACCGACACCGCACCGCCCACATTCACGATTTTAAGTTGATTTGAAATTTGAAAGTATGCAAAACAATAGGTTTCGGGACAGAAAAATTCAACCAATTTTTTAAAATGGAAAACAGGAAGCTTATCTCTTTGTCTAAAATAGCTGTATTTATATTTTAACTGCATAGCAATTTTGGCAGTCTAATTTTTTATTATCCAAAACAATAAATTAACTACCTATTTCCAAAAAAAACGACTTTTTTACAACATTAATTTCTAGGTTTATAGCTAATCATTACCATAAACCGGTAAACTAAAATTGAATACACATTCAATTCACATAACAAAGCATGATTTAAATTTTTTAAGCATAATGCATGTGGCTATTATTAAATTTCTCTTTAAAATAAAACGGTAAATTTTTGCTAGTTTTTTTTTTGCACATAATATAAATATTATACTCCCTTGGCTTTGGCTTTTGGGTCTAGTAATTTTTAAAGCTTGTGAAAAATTCCCAAAAAAAACTATTATTCTGGTCCGCTTACCGCAAAACTGCATTGCAAACCCAAACCCACCAACTCTCAGCATAACAATTTAATTTTTACAGAAAAAAGGTAAAAGCGGAAAGAGGAATTTTCGTATTCATTCATTTTTTTCACATTCACAAAAATAATACCTTACCTGAGAGAACCACATGCATTTATCCTACCATGAAAATTCCTCAGCATAAAAATAGCCAGAGAATGAAGATGACTACAGAAAAATAAAGCTACATTGCAAATTGCAAAAAATAACCAACGTAGCTCACCTGTATTCAACGTTAATTGCAAGTTTACACCTGTGCATGTGCTCCACAAACACACATTGTACAAATTACTTTATACGCAAAACAAAATCATAAAACATCAAAATGACCATTTTCATCTCATAAAAATTCATGCTAAAAGTTAAAAAAGCATATTTCCGTTGAAAAAAACTTTTTTTTTGCTGATTGAAATGCACACATAACATAATGCACGTATTTAAATTTAATGGTAGTAATGAAATAACCTTTTTTAAACATGTTTCATCCATGTAAAAAAAATTGTTGAACAAGAAGAGTGTAACATGTAACGTGAAAGTAACAATGAATATTTCCTGTGAGGAACTGCTTTTTGCAATTCATTTAGATATTCATACATTTTGTTGGAAAGCCTCTCTGAATGAAAAGGTTACAGCTTTATCATTCTTCCTTTCCTACAGTCTATGCCAGCCATGCTCTCTTTTTTATTCAATTAATCAGTAAATCAGATTAAAAATTCAAAGGCAAGGCTCTGCTCCTTGAGCTGAGTGGACGGATTTTCCTGAATGTCATTTTCTTCCTGTACTTGTGCAAATTTACATATTACATACCTATTTATATCAGATGAAAGATGAAAGAACAACTTTGTTGATTGGAATTGTTGACTTTACTGGTTTGGTTTAGTTTTTTTACACTTTTTCTATTAATCTGCTTGTTTTGTATATTGTCCGTCCGTCTACATTATTATCTTTGGTGAAGGTGAATACTCCCACGCATTTGAAGTCATGTCGCTTGTTTCAAGTGGTGCGGTGCGGCGTTGTTCATGATGGCAGCAATATTTTTTTATATGATCTTTGATTACGATAAACTGTTGATTTTCTTTTGAAATGCATGTATCGGTTTTTTATTATAGAAGCATCCGTGCATCCGTTATCGTCACACATAAGTAGGTATACACATGGCGTCACGACACCTACAGCCCATTCCTCATTAATTATTTATTACACGTGGTTCACTTGAAGAGAGTATTAGAATGGGTAATTAGCTGCATTTCCGGAAATGAAAGAGTTATGAGAGGGGAAAAATGTAAGTATGCTTAAGTTGATATTGTGCAATTAATTGTTACAACAAAAAACAGTTTCATTGTTTATTTTAGCGTAGATTTAATTTTTTGAAAATATTTTATATCAATTTAAATATTGAAACGCTACTGGTTCCAGTTACATTGCATATGTTTTCGCGATTTGAATTTAAAACGTCTTGAGATTCACTTTTAATGCATTTTAAATATATTTTTAAATTGCCACTTCAAACTACATATAAATTGCATTCAAATTTTACTAATAGTCAATAATAATTTTAATGCAATTTAACTTCCTAATTTTATAGCATATCAAAAGTCTAAAAAATTGGACCCATTTTTATTATTCGACGACTCAAAATATATTTTTCATTAATACGTTGATTTTACGTACTGACAGATATTGGGTCAGCCATATTTTAAAGACTACAGAACATCGTCCCGAATGTCGCGATCCCGATCGTGGTTATGAATATTATATGGGTCGCAAATTGCAACAGAACTAAATGTAAAATCATTAAATGCTGTTCAAATATCAAAAACTAACAATTGAATTTAATTTTTTTTAGCCATTATTGGTTTACTTACGGATTTTGTATTCATGCTTAAAATACTACTAACTACTAACATATCAATTGTTCAATATTTTTTGTCCTGTTGGTTCATAATTTAAGTTTTAATTATATAATTATACTTTGTTCATTTGCTTTAATAATCTATTGTATTTCTTTTAATACTACTCATTCATTTCTAATAAAGTGGCCATTCACAAAAAAAATTAAAATGAGATGCTCATTTCACAACGACTACTCACTACTCACACGAGCGATTAAAAT
>JAQFXM010006055.1:0-13857 GCA_034693345.1 Entomobrya multifasciata | reverse complement strand
CAGTTCACGAAGGGGGTCATCATCACAGCTACAGAAATCACAGCAACGGTCTCCATTGATATGTTCTCCATCTTGGAGTTAAGTTGAAGGGCTCACAGGTCAGGTCACAAACAAGTGCACGGGAACATACAACAGCTGATGTTCTAAAACATTTAAAAAAATAGGCTTCCAAAAGCTAAATTAAGATGAAAATAATAATAATAATTAAATGAAAATTAACTTGACTTGACAGTAGTTTTTATCCAGAATCCCTGACACTGACACAGTTTTGTTTGTCTTTGAGAAAAATTTCTTGAAAACAGCCCAACAAATATTTTGTTTTGTTGAGATGGTTCACTCAATATATATTAATTAAATAATTAGGATCACAGCAGTAAATTTTTAATATTCACATTTTCATTTTAATTAAGTTTTAAGCTTCATAATTCTGGCGGCAATTCCGGCATCATTGTCATACCAACCAACCAACACAAAAAAGTGAACAGAGACTTTTTTCCCGTTGTGCATTACTGTGCACATTTGCCACTCAACACCGTATTGTGTTTTTTTTTTGCCTTTTACCAGTGCCATATTTCTCTGGTTGGCTTGCTGCATGTTTTGAAAACAAGGCAGCCAGAAGAAACAACACATATCACTGAATTTCCCATATTTACCATTTACCACTAAAAGCTTCATTTCCCAGTGCGTTATTTACCGTTATTTACCACGTGGTAAATACCAAGCCTGAACGCTGAATCGATTTCTTTGTAAAAAAAACATGGCAAATGTGGAATAGTTGCGTAAAATGTGTGATTTTTATTTGCAGTATGTAGACATCTAATTTTTTGACTTCATGAATAACGTTGAAATTACCTGGATATATGTAACAAAATAGTAAGTAGTTTTTTTCAAATTTGAATAAATGATAAGGATACATACCTTTCCAACTCAATGATTTGGAGCTTAATAAAAATACTTAAGTTATTTTAAAAGGTAGTAATTTCAGTTGGATGACACGTAAGTCAAGACAATTACAAAAGAATATCTTTTTAACCTTTCCAACTTATAAATTAAGAGATTTGGTACTTAAATTTGCAAAATCTAAACTGTATACGTCTGATCTGCCAACTGTAGCTAATCGCTTCCTGAATACTGGCAGAATTTCAAAGGTACTAAATCAGTAAAAGCGCAGACCAGTAAATATCCAAAATCCAGGCTAGATATGGCATGCTCGTTGTAGTAATGAATTACCGTACTTACTAAACTAATATATTGAAGTACACATTGGAAAAAATACGTCAACATCTCCCCATTTAAAATTATAAATTCAATCTTACTCTATACAACTGAAACATACTTATTTTAATTCATTGCTCTACTGGCCTTCCGTCATTGCCTTGTTCACTTACTTTACAAATGATGCATCGTGTATGTTTAAATTTGGTTCACTAGTTTTCATTTTTACTGGGTAAGGAATAAAAATTGTATAATAGCTCAGTATGAGAGAAGTACACTTTAAGTAAGTACGAATACGCATGAAATAAGAGCTTAGTTATTTAAGTGCCAGTAGTAAAGTTACCGTATTTTGAATAATATCATCACAAATAAGAATACCATGTTTTGATGAGGCTAGTCCGTAAGCTCCCAATTTAATACCAATGGCTAACGGAAAACTTTGATAGACTTTTTTGCAATATAAACTGACAGCAGATCTTCTAATCCATTTACGAAATTTAGCACAGTTTTTTCTAGGTAAGTTTGCATAATACGTTAGAGCAATTGCTACAACAAAACACACAATAGATGTACTAGGAGCAACCAAATAGAGAAACAGCTGTATTTTTCCCCACATTGTCAAAGTAGTGTAAGATCCAAATGATGCTAAAAGAACTCCAAAGAAGATAACAGTCCCTAAATTAACCTCGAGAATCTCAGATATGTAAATAAAAACAACCTGGGCCATTCGAAACCTTGTAAATATTTGCAGTATATGAGATTTCGGCACCATACTTGCACATGTATTCTTTTGACATAGCTTACTAGTAAGAAGCTGCAGATTTTCCAGAAACAAAAGAAATATGGAAATCATAGACACTAAGAACCAAGCCAAATAGGCAATACCACAGCTATATAATATAGAGGATACAAATTTTACTAATAGATTTGTCCCTATACACAGTTGAATAGGATCCCATGAGATTACAAAAGGACCCACGAATAAAGCTAAGGAAATAACTGGCATTGCACCAGATATTATCCAAATTATGATTTGTTTGATAGAGTATGATCCCAGTAATGGTAAGTTTATCTTCACTGTTTGAATTTCGTTATGATTGTCCAAACCAATACCATATAAGTTGGTTACCAGTAGTTGAATATCCCTATTCTTATTTACAAGTGTGTAGATGTTCACATTTAGTAGTATAGTTGCACATGCAAATATACCGTTGAATGCGAATTCTTCAATCGGCTCATAGGCAAATTGTTTCCAGTAAATGAATAGATATGTAAGCCGGAAGACGAAAAATGGACACAGAGAACCAAATAATGAATATACAATGAACCGAAACGTTTTGTGAAATTTACGATTATAGTGTGGGTTGTGCGTCCAAATGTTTAGCTTTTGGTTTACGTAATACGGAGTCGGAATTATGTTTTGCATGAAGGTATGAATATGGAATGATGCTTCTGTGAAAGACATGCTGGCTTTTCGATTTTGATAAGTTTTGTAAAAGAAAAGGTCAAAGCTAAAAGATTGGTATGTGTAACTCTAATCACTATTTCAATTTTCTAGTTTATCATGTAACTCCAAGTCGACTTTGTGCTTGGTATAGCTCTTTGGACAAATAAAAGTTGAGTGCTATGGAACTAGAAAAAAGTTATTGAAATAAGAAGAATTAATAATTTAATAATTTTATTTTTAAAATCATGTGGAAATAATATATATTAAATGGCATACATGTTTATTACAAATCCAATATTAAAAAAGTTGATTTATAGATTTAAAACGAATAAATAATATAGAGCAGAATTAAAGAAAAATAACGATAAAAATTGTTTTAGATTTCAAAAAATAGTTTAAACGTTTTTAAATATTAAAATGTTAGAATTTAACTAAAATTTCCGACAGACATAGATATGTGAGCCAATAGCGGACCCCCTAAAGAAAATCGTTTTAAATTTCTTCTATTTATGAGGAAAAAACAGAATAAAACATGTTTTCAGGTCGTAAAAGCATTCTAAAATAGAAATGAGCGAAATTAATATTCTTTATATAATACAAAGTTTCATTCGTGACCTACAATCAATATCTTAAATCAGTTAAATCAGTTGTCTTAAACTTATACAATATGTACTTACATTTATATAAATGAAGAAGAGCCTCTTAAAAGTTTTTATAATTTGGTTCTATTTATAATTCAGACATGTAACCAGGTATTATAAGATATTTAAAAAATAAGCGGACATAATATATATTATATAATACATGTGGCGTCTAGAAATCCAATAAAAAACTCGATTGCTAGATTTAAAACGAATAAATATTATAAAGCAGAATACAAGGTAGATGACGATATAAATTATTTAAGATTGCTAAAAATAGTTAAAACGTTTAAAAATTATTTAAAGTTAAAATTATACCATATTTTCCAACCGACATACATGTATATGTGAGCCAAAAGAGGAACTCACAAGCAAATATGTTTTAAGCTTGTTCTATTTATGAGAGAAAAAACAGAATAAAACATGCTTTCAGGTAGCAAAAGCATTCTAAAAATGACCGAAATCAATATTTATTACGAAATAAAAAGTTCCATTTGAAACCTACTTTTAATATCAACAATCAGTTTATCAGTTTTCTTAAACTTATACAATATATAGTTACATATATATACATGAAGAAGAGCCTCGTAAAACGTTTTTATAATTTGGTTCTATTTATAAATAAAATATGTTACCAGTTAGTATAAGGTATTTTCTAAAAAATAAGCAGCAATAATATGTATATTAAATAGCACACGTGGTGATTAGAAATCCAATATTTAAAAAAACACGATTGCTATATTTTGAACTAACACCTGCTTTAAAAGTTAAAAAATATTTTAATTAGAGCAGATTTTAATCACTACGTGTGAAGGTAAGGCGAAAGGGTTTGAATACCACTTTAACTTGAATTGTGCATTGGTTCAAATCCAATACACTACAAAATGAGAATTTTTGAGATGCTGCGAGATGTGTTGTTCTGAGATTTTCGGGAGCCCCTGGTGTCTCAGGGTTGTTACTACATTTCGTACTATCAATATGTTCAGACTGTATGAGATCCCCAACTGTCACAGCAAATTTTATCCATAATGTAGTTTTATTCACAAGTTTAGACTTAACAGTTGTTAAATAAAAGCAGATCATATCGTTTATTAGATAAATTGCTCTTTGTTTTCTGACGACGCACCGTCTCACATCATAAACATACTGATAAAAAGAGCTACCACATTGTTGTGAAACAAGCCCATAATGATCATTACCTGAGACGATATTCCATTCAAAAAAGTCGTAAGAGCTCTCGCAGTATCAAATGAGAGCTATAAAGATAATGACAATGTATGCATCATAGATAATTATTGAAGTGTAATTCATTAGATCAATTTTAATTGCGTCAATTATAAGAAATGACTGTAGTTTTAACGTACAATATGTGCGTTGTCCAAACTTATAGCTTTTATGTGATTTTTGTTGCAGTTCATGAAATTTTTGTACATTTTCCGGTAAACATAATGAAAACTCAAAATATCGTTAAACAAAATATTTGCTCTTTCGTCAAATTGTTGTTAATTTACACAAATCTTGCAAGCGCACTTAACTGCGATGGTGTCGTTTCTCCTGAGCTCAAAACCGAGATCCAGGGATACCAAGAAACCGCCAATAAAATTATAGAAACAGTAATATCTGGATCATTTAAAGGCCGGACGTATAAAGATACTGGAGCATTTGTAGATCAATTTGGCCCTCGATTTCCAGGAACCAAAGCTTTAGAAAAATCTATTGACTGGGCTCTCGATCGTTTTGCAAAAGACAAGCTTGAAAATGTGAAAACAGAAGACGTCAAGGTTATCCGTTGGGTTAGGTGAATCTTTTACTCTTGTTTAAATGATTTGTAAATATTTTCAAATTATCAAAATATGTCTTACTTTAAGTCTATTTCACCAATATATTTTAGAGGTCAAGAAAATGCTATGATGGTAACACCTCGAGAAAAGGTTTTGAAAATATTTGGTTTGGGCCTTGGTGTTGCAACACCCCCTGAGGGCATATATGCTCAGGCAATTGTCGTCAGAACATTTGATGAACTGGAAAAACGAAAGAATGAAGTACCCGGAAAAATTGTAGTATTTAATCAGGAATACGGTAGTGATTACTATATTACCGTAAGCTATCGTAATAGAGGTCCCTCAAAAGCAGCAAGTCTTGGTGCCATTGCCGCCCTAGTTCGGAGTATCACTCCGTTTTCAATAAACAGCCCACATACAGGGCAAGTCTATTACGATAACGGTACAACTACAAAACAAATACCTTGTGGAGCTATAGCACCTGAAGATGCAATGTTGTTATGGCGATTAGACCAATCTGGTCACAATATAACAATCAAAATGAATATTCAAGCGCATTTTGAAACTCCGACAAATTCGAGAAACATTTGGGGAGACTATAAAGGCACAGAGAAAGCTGAAAAATTACTTTTGTCTTCTTGTCATATTGACTCTTGGGATATTGGTGAAGGTGTAATGGACGATGCTGGAGGATGTATGCTTTCCTTAGAAACACTAAATATCTTTCAACTTTTGGGTTTAAGGCCTAAAAGAACTCTAAGAATTATATGGTTTACTTCGGAAGAGTTGTCAATGACGGGAGCTCGAGAATGGGTGGCAAAACATATGAGTGAATTGGACACTATTAGTGCTATAATGGAATCAGATCATGGACTATTTAAACCGTTAGGATTGGATTACATTGGGGTCGAACAAGGAGCATGTATTGTACAAGAAGTTTTAAACTTGGCTAAGGCCCTGAACGTTACACAGATTAAACAGAAAGAGAAACTGGCTTGGACAACGCAGTTAGATTTGACGGCGTTTTCTCAGTCTGATGTTCCGGCTATCTTGTTAAATGCAACGAATGAGAAGTACATGTGGTTTCATCATTCTGAAGGAGATACTCTATCGGTATATACACCTGACGAGGTGGATCAATGCTTGGCAGTTTGGGCAGTGGCTATGTATGTAATCGCTGATTTGAGTGTGGAAATGCCTAGAAAATAAGTACCCGTAATGGAGTCATAATATGCATTATGATCTTTTGTGTATTTTCTAAAGCCGAAAACAAATTAGATCCAGTTCAATTTCTAATATATGCTTGTTTAATGTTTCAGTTCCATATGCTTGTCATCATTATCGGAACAATTTGTTTCTAAATTGAATTTTTAATTTACTCTTAAGTTATTGAAGATATACAAATCCTTCCAGCCCTTAATGTCTGGTTATTAAAAATTACAGATGAATTAATTGGCAAATAAAAATTGTCTTTATTGCCTGCAATTTTTTCGTGTATATCTTTGCTAGACCAACGTTAAATTACAAATACTTCAAAAACACACTAAAAATAAATGTAACATCAAAGCTAAGGGATGTGCAGGAAAGCTAACATTAAAATAAGGGATGTGCAGCTTTAATCTAGACAATTGTAGAATTCAAATATTTCGCACCTAAAGAAGGTAGCATCAAAGAACTTGGTATGTAAAAGAACTTTATATTCTGAACACAAAGTACAACAGAGCCGCAAAGACGTCGAAATGGCATGTAATCGGTAATTTACCAGTGTATCCATGAAGATTTTCAACTTGCAAAAAACTACTGAGAAGTTTTAGCTTAATGCACTTCATATGATGTTAAAAGCAGGTCTTATTTGAATTTCATAAACAAAATTGAAGTCAAGTCTTCCAAAACATTTGTCGCTATGGTATAATGGTACATTACCGCGTACATGCAGTCTAAGCAGGAAAATATTGTTCTTTTCATATCTAGTTATTATGATTCATATATGATTCTGAAGTACTAAAACAAAAGAACAGATCCGTCAAGCCCCATACGTTAAGGATAATTGGGACGGTCCAACTGACACTTCTTTCCGCTTTGCCCGATTAAAATTTGTTGATGCCTAGCATTTTTATTGAGGATTTACACTTCCAATAATAGAAGGAACCCCAAATATGGGTACAATATATGATACCCAGATAGTGTGCATTACGAATCAACACTAACTTTTTCAATATCAGTTGAAATTTTAGGATACACAAACTAAAAGCCAAAGAGATCATGAAACGAACTTCCAAAACTTTGTCGTTAGAATAACGTAATCTTAAGCAGCCATAAAAAACGAAAATCGCAAGGAATTTGTAGCACAGATTCTGCTCTTTAAAATGCATACAGCCATGCACTTACTCATTACTCAAAATACATGGTGTACTTTGAATACCATAGGAGAAAAATTCAAATGTCAGAAAAATCTGTTGAAATCCAAAGCTCTAAAGTGCAGAAAATTTTGACAGGTTAAAAACTACCAATACAACAATTCATAATGGGCAATGTTTACCATATAGGAAACCTCAAATTTCAGAGAGTTAACCAAGCTGAAAGCATTTAAAAAATTATATAAATATTTTAATACGACAATGAGAAAGAAAAATACACTTTTCAGCAGCTTGAAAAACATCATATCGGAAGTTTTTCCAAACGCTAAACTTTTTAAACATGCTCAAATTTTTTGATTTGCGCTCGAATGAGTTTTGTAGTAGAAAAAACATAGTTTTTAACTATATCAGAGTTCATCGTCGATTACTTCTATGAGTACGAAATATTGAAATGCTAAAATTGTCCGGACGAAAGCTGCACACCCTTTAGTTAAACCACCTGTCACATTAGGAACAGTTATTTTTGAAGTGAGGTTTGGACAAATTGCGGGGGTTGTACACGCGCAGAAAGCTAAATCAATACTTAACCTTGAAACGATATTGTTCGAGATATTTACATGGGAAGCATAATTATTCGAAGGTGGGTTTAAATATGAGACTAGACTAGATTGCGGGGGAAGATGATTTATTTGAGGAGGAACTTTTTGCCATATTTGGACTACAAACGTGGAAATACATAACGTTGTTTTATAATGATGCTAGGCATGCAAAATAAAATGAAACTTTTTTCATCACAAACAATTTTAGCGGACAAAGGAATTTCCTTTCGATGCAATAAAGAAACTAAATTTCTTTCTGAATACCGGTTTCTCTTTTCTTTCCAAGCTCCAATTCGAATGGCAGAAAATTATTGTGCTAATCGAAATAACATATTTTCCAATCTTATGCATCCTTTTATGTATAATTAAATGCAATTAGCAAAACAATTCACATAACCGTCCAGAATGGCATGCAATAATAGGCCAGACAACCAGTTCATATGATTAGCAGAAGAGTTGTTTTGGCTTGAATCATAATAATATTCTCATTTCTAATTTAATTGGAGCCGTTGTTAAGCTATGATCGCAAATTAGTTCAAATGTATTGATGTATTGTTATCTATTTAATCTTTTTATGTCCATTGTTAAAAGATATTTTAGAAATAGAGCAATAATTAGGAACTGCAATTTAAAAACCTTCCAGTCCAAATGTATCTCTAATCGGTTGCTACCTAGATACTAAACAAAGACTCAAAGGCGAAGTAATTTTGGGCCACAGTACGCTTATTTAAATAAATACATTTGTAAATGTTCAATAACTTGAAATCTGAAGCTAAACTAATGTTTTTGCGTGGGAATACTTTACAAATGTGTGAAAAGGAATACAAATTAAAGTAATGCAATATGTTTTGAACTATTGTTTACAACATAGTTTGTACATTAATTTCTCCCACAGACCTTGGATGGCACAGTTATCGTTGTAATAGGCTGGAGTATAAATTATCTAGTAGTTATTGCCAAACCAGCTTATCTTAAGTGGACACGAAATATCAATTTAACCGAAACTAATAACAAGCAATCAAAGACTAAGTGGATTTTTGATGTCGACCAGCCAACAAAAATTTTGATATCATTGATTTTGCTAATATTTGGCATACATGTTAGTAGGCCTTAGAAAGTTGTTGCGGTAAAGTTTGAGCCGTTTTAAAACATCTAAAGAGATAAAATAGAACCTTAATTTTTGGGAGAAAATACATAACTATATTATATTTTTAGAAGAAACAGTTTTAATTTTTCTTTAGTCAGCATTTTAAGAAAACTGTTGCAGTCATGCAGATTTTTGAGAATTGCTTTGCTATATTGAATTCGGTTCCTCAAAACTCATCTAGTTTGGCAATATTAAATTTATTGCAGGTATTAATACTTTCAAATGTGTCATATGTTTTACAACCAATGAATGGAAAACACGTTACCATTAAACATGATAAAATAGTGGAGTACTCACAAATTACAAAGTATTCAAAATGTCGAATCTTGTTTCAGGAGATTTCACTTCGAAGTACTATTATTGAAACTACTTATTTAGTAGCAGGCGATCCACATTTAATTGTCTATTTTGACTTTTATCGGAAAAAAAGCGGCGATGAGCTGAAAACTAAGCCAAAATTTTTGCATGATGTACTGATATCATTTACGTACTCTGGAGTTCCCCTATATTTATCTTCTACAGGTAGACTTCACATAGTTTGCTATAAATGTAGTACATTTCAACATAACCTGCCAGAGCATATTACAAATATACGCGAATTAAGAAGCTATTGGAACCAAAATATCCAAAGGGCATTTCAAGGGATGCAAATTTTAATAAATCGAGGTCTTTGGAAAGCTACTGCTTGTAAAAACGCCAAAAATCCTATTTATTATTTAACCCAACATAGAATTCAGTGTGCGTTCATACAAGCACTAAATGTTACAGTAAAGTTTGTTCCATTAAAGTCCATATGGTCCATAGACCTTTTGACAGAGGTGAAGGTTCAAAAACAAACAAGAATAATTTTAAAGCAGTCTAGAACCAAAAATCAGCGTTATGAATATATTTTGCCAAGTATGAGCCCAGTTTACTATGCATTCATCATAATATCAGAAAAAACATATCAAAGCAATCTCGACTCATTTACAAGGCCGCTACAACTAAACGTTTGGATACCGTTTGTTCTTTTATTGCTTTTGATACCAACAGTATTCATTATTGTTAAATATGAAGTCGAAACATTATCAGTCCATGCATTAAAAATATACTTTAAATGGTGTTTTATAGCACTTTCTTCGATATTACGACAGCCACAAGCAAATTCGCAAAACGCATGTAAGTCTTGGCAGTTTTCTGGCCTCTGGATACAATGGAGTCTTTTTGCATTATTAATTTCGAATTGCTACGAGGGACAACTGTTCCTATTTCTCACATCAGAAGAGTATGAAAATACACTAGAAAGTTTAGAACAAGTGGCTTCATCAAAACTACCCGTTTTGACCCTTTCAAAAATTGCAAGAAAGCAAAATGGTACTTACGTATCAGTTTCGTCATTAGAATCGTTTCTTCGTTCATGGCCCAGTGTGGAAAATCAAAATAGTAGCAAAGACTTTTATTTGCCTAAATTCTATTCTAAATTACTAAACAAACTTCATCTTCTATCGTCTCCAAACAAAAGGACGAGCACATTTATTCAAGACATTTTAGAATTTAGCAAAAAACATAATTCGGATGACAAACAGTATGCTTTTTTGGATACAGAACATCATATTAAAATATTTGAACCAATGATACGCTTAGCAAAAGATAAAAATGTATTTCAAAGGCGGAACATCAACAATTTTTACATGAATCGGGGATGGATTTTACGTAAATTCTTTGCTTTTGACAGAATTCAGTCAATATTTTGGCAGATCAAAGAATGTGGGTTTTTACAGACTTGGGATAAAAATTCAAGGATTCTGGGTCAACTTCAAATTTCTCCAGACATGCGCACTAGAAAACAGAACGTCAACATGCTTGGATGGATATTGGAAAGTGAAAAGCGAAGTAACTTGGGAGCCACAATCAAGTGGCAGGAAAATGCATCCAAGATTTCAGTTGTCACCATTTCTGGATTGTTGAAAATTAGTGTGATTTTAATTAATTTCTCTCTAGCAGTTTTACTAGTTGAATTGGTAAATTGTAAATTGAAAATACAATTTATGGCGAAATTAGGTAAGGTTTATCTGTTGGGTTTGGGTAAACGAATACAATCAAGCTTTAACAGCTTAAAATCGTTATTTCGTAATAGCAAAACTTGTTTTAAACGACAAATACTTTGTTTTATGTTCTATTATGTAAATTTAAAAAAAAATATTTTCTTTGGAACAACGGTTCTAAAACAATTATTTATTAATAGGGCATGCAAGATGTTTTAATTTCAACGGCACGTTTGAAAATCCTTTGAAAACATTTAAGCTCAAATATGTGGACGATGTTGATATAAAATGGTTAATATTGAATAGGCTTTCAACCAAATTATATTCTAAGAATGCTAACGTCCGTTTTACTATTCCATTTTTTGAAAAAAGGAAGCACTGCTGGATAAGAGGCGGATTTATGATACAAAAAAATCATGAAAAACATTAACTGCATAATATGTTATTACATTAGTTGCTCACATCCTGTTCACTTTTGCAGTTTGCCAAGGTACAACTTTCAGCATCGATGTATTTAATTATTAAATTTGCATTCGAAGGCTTATATGAACTTCAGTATATTTTACCTTAAGTTGAGACATAGAGTCAATTGGCCAGAAATGACAATTTCAGTGAATACACAGGACAAGTTACCTAAACAAAATATCAGAAAATGTTGGGCAATTTCAAAAAAATTAGAAATTTAACAAATAGATCAGTTCCAATTAAATTTTATGTTTTATAGTGGTTAATTAGCGTCTCCTTATGAACTAATATTGCTAAGCTGATAAGTTATTATATGAACATATAAATTCTTAAAATATGAATTCGGTTTTTAAGTAAATGATTGGATGACGAAAAACGAGTTAACATATTTTGAGCTACTATTAAAATTGGTAATGATAACTTGATACGATTTAAAACATATATACAAATCATGCGAAACTCAGTCAGCAATGAATATAACTTTACAAGGTATACTATTTGTCTGCTAGGAGCTCCTAGCCAAATGAAATGAAGAAAACGACACTTTAAAACCTTCTGATCACGATTTTAAAATCATTTTGCTGTAAAATTAATGTTTATTATTTTTAATTTAACAACAAAAACAAGGCGTACGACGCGCGCTTTACCTGCGTGCTAAGTCAGCTGCTGCTTCCAGGCACGCTCTCCGGAAAGAGAGTGGGCAGAGCAGCGGACTTAACTTGCAGATTAGGCGCGCGTCGTACGCTTTGTTTTTGTTGTTAAATTAAAAATAGTAAACATTAATTTTACAGCAAAAGGATTTTAGAATCGTGATCAGAAGGTTTTAAAGTGTCGTTTTCTTCATTTCATTTGGCTGGGAGCTTCTAGCAGACAAATAGTAAACCTTGTAAGATGATTACAAAGATCGCAATTATTTCAGAATTTCAGCTGTCGTATATTTTAATTTAGATTATTTTTCGAGCATTGTTGCTTCAGTATCGTTCCAAGATAAAGGTTTTAATCTTAAAGAGCCACAAACTTTAGCATCGTCTTTGTCAAATTAGATACACATTGTTTTAAATTGTCATCTTAGCGCATATTTACCAGCTACAACTTGGGCATGGCAGGTCAAGTGATTTAGTATATTGATTAAGTATCAGGTTACACTTTACGGTATTAAATGGTTGAAGAATAATCTACAGATCTACTAAAATATGAGTTTTCTCATTAGCTTCTGCAAAAAACCATGACTATAAAAATTAGGACTTAGCATGACCAAAACGAAGTTAAAAGCGTAACTTGACAGTAAATTAAATTGTAAAAAGGTGTACCATCAAGTATTGGTATAGAAACGTGTTCCCTTTTTGAACATTTAAGAGATTGCTTAGCCAAACGACATGTTTAAAGCATTTTTATAATGAACTTGATCTTTCTTGATTCAACGTAAATGTGTTACATATTATGTACATTAGGCTGGAAATTGGGCAATCTTGACAAGTTTAGCAAAATCATAAATACCATACCCGAGGCTTGCGCAATGGTTTATCCCGTGTACCGAGATTAGACCAACCTTTTTTTGTTCAACACGACAATTGATCAACCCCAAAAAAAGCAACCTCATTTAGACCAACCGGCGTCATTACATCAACTGTTTTATTAGTCAACTTTAACTAAAATCGTTTAAAATCATTTATAACATAAACTTTAACTAAAATCATTTAAAATCATTCATAACATCTATTTTACTTATCTAACTATTTTATTTATCAACTTTAACTAAAATCATTTTTTACATTCATTCATAATGTGTATACAGGCGAATAACGATGGAAGACAGAAAGTCTTCTTTCTAGCTGCTGCATCAATAGGATCTTGAACTAATTCACTCTCGACCACTTCAACTACTTCTGAAGTCTTTCTCAAAACATTTTCACTCACAAGTTCTCTAACTCTTAAATTTGCTTTCTGTTTCAACAAACGATCTGGATTTGGAATATGGTTAGTGTGATTAACTTGTACCACATGATAACTAGAATGTTCAGCAGTTTTTAAGGTGAAATCTTTAAAAGCTACAGTAGCTTTGCACCCACTTTTCTTTCTCTCACACCTAAAATATGTCGTATTGTTTTTTTCTGAACAGCGATGGAACTTTGTGCCTTCAAAAACCAAAATTTTCTTATCCCTATAACTATTGATAAAACG
>JAQFXM010006054.1:0-13857 GCA_034693345.1 Entomobrya multifasciata | reverse complement strand
GTAATAATAAACATTTAAACAATGAATAAAAATAAATACGATGGAACGAATACGCTGTAAAATCATAAAGTAAAAAATCACAGGTTATTGTAAAAATGAAAACTGGCAAAGGTTTATTTTGAATTTGTCATGTGAGAACATTTTTTTAATCGAAATGATTTCGTTTTAAGGAATAACAGAAGTTGTTTGGCAAGATATTTTGGCAATTTTGAACATTGATTAATTATCTTGATTCCATTAACGTTGATCGCAAAAAGTTTTTCTTTCTGTTCATCATAATCGCCATTTTATGATTCTTTTTGCCCAACTGTTTTGTCGGCAGGGTTTTTAAATTCTACAGCTTCATCATCATCATTGTCTCGAAACCAGCCTTATCCAAATGCCACTAATTAAAACCTCTTCCAAATACTTCAATAATGAAAGGTTACATAATATCCAACATGGCTTTCTACACGCATAAATCTCTTTAAAAGTATCGTAACTAAATTACTATTCTAAATATTTGCCAGGTAAAAAATATAATCATGGTTTGCTGTTTACTCCTTTTTGCATTTAACCCAGAGTTAAGTGTATGAAACAAGGTCGTAACGCAAAATAATTCCAGTGAAAATGCAACGTTCGTTGTACATAATTTATGTATACCTGTCGTATTCAGTGTTGAAAATACAAACTGGGGTGTTGTGAGACTGGATCAAAATGGGAAATCTGGCCAAAGTTTCTTATTTTCAACGCTCGCTCCTCCTAAATAATTAGCAAACTGACAAACAAGTGATAATGAGGAAAGATTAGGTCAGAACTGAGGACTACATTGTGGTACTAATCGAAATTGTAAAATAGACCTTAAACGTAGTAACGAAATCATTACCATAATCTGCCAACCCACAGCAACTGGAAATACTTCACCGACTCCATCTACCTGTAAATCAGAAGTTGGACAGATCAAAATTCCCTTGAGCTTGGGAATCGTTAAGCAATTGGAACTCTGTGCTTGACAAAAACTAAAAAAACATATTTGGAAATACGAGACTGTTCATTGGAAATTCATTTTATTTTCGACGCTTTCATAAAAGTAAATGAAGGGATGATCACTATTAAAATGGATAGTAAGCTTCGAAGGATAATTGAATTGTCAAAGGGTACACACTTTTGAAAACTTTATAAAAGATGAATAATTTTTGCTAACCCTCAACCTGATGCAATTGATAAACCCGAACTGTAAATGCAAAGACATATTTCTTCGATTGCGTTGGAATTTACCTATAATTCAGAATAAGGAAGACCAGAAGAATACGTTTTTTATCTTTGATCCCCGTTACCCGATTGAACAGTCCTTCTTGATTTTGGCCCGGCTTCATAATAAGGAGGAAGGACAAAGTCCCTATATAAAAACTAATTCATTGTAAGAATTTCATTTGAAGTAGCTCACATCATTCTGTTGCTGCAAAAAGTACATGGAAAATGAAAACTTGATGCTAATATGTTCATCTAATTTCTACAACATGCAGTTTTATGTAAAAGGTATGATCTTGTGAGAACCCTGTAGTCTTTACTATTAAATTCTTGAGGGCCTCGATCAACCTTCAACACTCAATAAATTAGAGTAAAAAATCAACAGGTTAAAAAGAACTATAATATTAGCTATCATGCATTATTATTGGCTTCCCGATGCATGCATGCGTGGCCTTTTGCAAAAAATTGTGGACATTTAAACAAATTATGTAAATGAAAAGCTAGAAAACATAAAATCAGTGCTAAACAAATATTTATACAACAATATATCCATGCAAAGTGTATATTTCAACAGTTGCTTTATTATTAAAAATTATCTCGGTGAATAATTCATAACAAATGTCTATTTGTAATATATGCTATTTATCATATTAAATTGTACATAGGTATTTTATTATAATAAAAGTAAAAAGAACAAAAAAATATAAGCGAAAAAAATGTTGTGCTTTTCCCTGCGCCTTTTTGTTTCTCTGATGATATCAAAATCAGTAATTATAAATAAAACACGGCGAAAATTGTATTTACAGTCAAGCAACATTAGATCGGTTATCTGAATATTAATTTAGTAATTTGTTCTAAACAACTATGGTAATTTGTGGGTAACCTCGCTTCAGGAAAAAAAGTTTATACGCATTAAATTATAAACTAAATATTTATATACACGAAACAAGTTGTCAGAAAACTTACAAAGTAAATATCCGTCAAGAAAATTTTGAAAATAATAACATAATTATAAAAAAATGAGAATTAAAAAATAAATATGAAGATTGCAGTGCAGATTTATTTTATAGTAATATTTTTTTCGTTTCTTTGTAATACAAAATATTTTTAATTTTTGGTTTTTTTAAATTGATAAAATGTGTGTTGCTGTTGTTATCGATTGTACTTTTATTTTTTTGATGGTTTATTTACACAAAGTTGACGTTTAAATTTTTTAAACGTATTTTTACTTTTGAAAGTAAGCAAGCAAATATATTACTCGATAAATATAAATGTATGTATGTATATTTTTATTTTTTAATTGTTTTATACCAGAGAGAGAAATATAGCTTGGCAACGTAAACGTAAAATTTTTTATATTAAGGTATAATAATTAACAGTCATTGTCACGAGTCAGAAGTTTCTATCTATTTATTTACCCGGTCAGATACATTTTAAACATTTATTTTTTAACCAATAATTCATTGTAAAAATGACCATTCTGTCTGCATCATACAAACTGTTCTCGCAGTTTTTAAAATCTTGTATCTTCCTTCTAAATAATAAAAAATGTAATCCTATTCTTGATCTTTGCCGCCAGCTGCAAAGAACATTTTTACGTAGATTTTTTTTCGTAGTGTGAGTGACTATCAACAAAATCCACCATTTAAAGTTGTGATTATTGTAATTATCCCATTCTAGCCACAAAATTCTACAATATATTTAACAACATATTGTTATTACATTATTTGCACCTACCAAAAATCTCTAAAGGGCAAGCGATTACTTTGTTTGTAACAATAACAATAATAACCTTTAATGATATTTGAGTATAGAGTTTTACAAAGTATTATTATTCAAACTACAAACTTTCATGTTTAATGTCCTAGAACCATAAGAATTATACTGTAGTTGATTTTGTAAAGATTTATTACCTATTAATAATATGGTGACATGTGTTTATGTATTTGGGACAATTATATAACAATTAATTACTTTTATTGATTACCTCTACCAACTAAAACGCATATATTCACCTTTCCTTTAATAAACTATAACTGATAAGCTAAATCTAAAAATTAGGATAAGTTCAGTAATTGTTTTGAGAGATAGACTACATAGTTAGAAAACAGATGAAAGGTGAGAAAATGTAAACCGTGTTTGTGTAATGCACAATATTTTTGTGGTTGTTCGATTGTTTTTATAAATAGCCTCATATATACGTTTCAATTAAAAATATCTTCCAAAAACTGAAAACTAAACTGATTCAATAGTTAATTGAGATTTAAAATGCAACGCAATATACTCAAAGAATGTCAAGTCTTTAGATAAAATAAAAAGTTAGACCAAGTCCACTAGTTTTTTCAAAGTTTTTCATTGCAAGTCTAAACTCTTCTGTGGCGTAATGTTTCAGTTGCGTTTTGGAGAAATTGAGCCTTTTTATTCTCCTGACCAACCCTATAGACAAGCATGCAATTAACACAAAAAAATGTATGAACTTTGCAGGAAATTAGAAAAAGAGTATTTATACGGAATGAATTAGTAATGAAGTTAATATTTGAATCTTGTTACTAGTTTACCATTTTAAAGAGAAAGAGAGGCAGTTTTTTGTTTTCAATTGAACATTTTGGTATCAATTATGTATGTGTGTGTGTGACTGTGCTTATTTAAGTTTAGATTAAATATCAATATCTCTGCAGTCCATACAGTTGACACAAAGTGTAGTTAAATGTAACAGAAGCATTATTATTGCTCAGCGGCAATAATATAAATTTTTGTAAATTATTTAACCAAAAAAAGTCATTTAGTAAAACTAAAATTATTTTTAATGAATGAATCGAAATAAGAAATCATTTTCTTTCGTTTTTTGAGTGAGTGTGAAAAAGGTAATGTTTGTGAAGCAGTCTTAAAAGTTTACCAAGTACCACAAGAAGATATTACAATTATGATTAATTATTTATCTGAATTAATATTTATCTAGCATTAACAATTATTTATGCCATCTATTGTTATGTATTGTGTTTATGTGTACTTATTTCAGTTAAATTTAATTCCAAAAACCCAAATAGTGAATAGGATACATAATAAGTAATGATCATACAATTTAATGCAAAATACAAAGCAAAAATCTTTCTTTTTTTAAACACTGATCTTACTTACAACTGAATTCTTCTCTGCAACAATTGTGGAGACAATTTTTACAGTATTTTTAGCTTGTAGCATGACGATCATTATTATGCAGCGAGTTGTAACATAAACTCTTGCTTGACAAGTGAGAATAAAATAAAATAAAATAAACACTGATATAAATAAACAAATACAATATCTATCAATATGTTGTATGTATAGATTCTTGTACACGGCAATCTAAATTGAAATAATAATATAATTGAATAGAGTTGTGAGTCGTACCCAGAATGAGATTTTTAGCAGAGAGCACCAGTTTAGCAATAATATGGTAACAGCCAAGCATATAAATTACAATTACATGATCAATCCTACAAAATAATATTAGTTTGTTGATTTTATGAAATTCCTTTGTGGCATCTTATACATCAATTAATATCATAATAGTAACAATCCTTTTCAATTTAAAGGAGGGAAGTTTCCAGTGTTTCCATGATAAATTATTATATAGTTAATTATTATTAGTAACTGTTTTTCTTAAACAATGACGACAATGGCGGAGAACGTTCATGATACATAAATAGTTCTTTGTTTATGCTAAATATAGTCTATATAAATTAATATATGTAATAATTAAGAAGTATTATACATGCATTTATAAAATATCCTAAACTTAAAATTTATAGTTTGTATTAATGTTAGTGACGACGGTGCGGTATATATATAATTTGTTTTGAATAATAAATTAGTAGATGAGTTTCATAATTTGTTGTTGGCGTTGTTGGTTGTTCATTTTTTGTTTCTTTAATGAAGACAGGAACACGATCGGGATAAAAAACGAGCAGATGATGATGATGGCGGCGTTTTGTAGTGTGTAGAAAATAGTGATAAGATATATCAAGGGTGGCGCAACGAAGTATCAAGTATGTATGTAGTAGTAATTGTATTTTTTGTTTTGTTTCGTTTAAGAAGACAAAAAGGCTAGATTCGCGGCTTGTACGTTAGGGTGACATGAAATGTTTGAACATCAGTTTCTGTACAATCCAACTCAGAGACGAGAGCGGTAGCACGTTCGGATGAAGCGGAGCCACCTCCTCCACCCACGCCGGTACCGACAACAGTCTCGCTCCCTCCTCCGTTGGCGTCAAGAGGTACACTGCTGTTGGAAGAAGGATTGGTGATATTTGTAGGAACAACGCTGGCAATTCCACCACCACTACCGCCAGCAGATGTGGTGGTGGCAGCAGCAACAATGCAAGAACAACCATCGCCAGTTAGTGCATCAGGAGGAGAAGTTGCTAAGGTGCAGTCTATATTATCGTAAAGGTTGGAGGAGGTGGAACGTCTTGAAGGGGTAACTGGCTTTTTATCGCTAGCAACAATTGATACGAGTGCAGCAGCACCTTCAGCTAGCTCACCTCCTGGTGGGGGAGAGGTAGCGGAGGAGGATGAGGATGTTGCCATTTGATTATTGATATCGCCACCCGTACACGACATTGATTTTTGATGGAGAGGGGAAGCTGCGCTGGTAGATGAGTATTTCTTGCCCGAACAAGTTGCGCTAGCACTGCAGCCACTTCCTCCAGAAGCAGTAGCTCCCCCTCCTCCGCCACCTGAAGCACCGTTCTCTTTATTCTTTTTACTGGAACTGCGACGAACTAAACGACGTTCTTTCTCTTTACTCGACGTTCGACGAATAGGAGGATGTTTAACTGATTCGTTACTAGAACTTAGGACACCACCTTTAAAAACAGACACAGCTTATAAATATTTTAACAAGTGACCATGGAAGTTGATGTAAATAAATAATTGAAATGAAATTTGTTACCAGAGTAGCAGTTTCCAGCTCCTGCTTCGTCTCTAAAGATCAAATATGAGTTTGACATATCATCTACATCAACAGCGGGCATTTTTGGGCAAGTGGACGGGGACAGAAACCATTCAGAACGTGTTTTCATCCTCGCTGCTTGACGCTCGCTTACCTATAATATTATCAATTCAATTCATACAACAATTAATCATACAAGTACGAATAGCACGTAAGTTCTTAACGTAAAATGTTTGTACCTCAGTTACTTTGAACAGTCCATTATCTTCTAAACTAATACTTAATCGAGTATAGCTCTCTAGCAAATTATTTTCAGGAATGCTGCTGAGAGAACTACTGGGATCACCATTGTCAGCATCTAAGCGATCCGAAGCTTGCATTAATGCCGGAGTTGAGTGGCTTTCTTCTTGGTGCGACATGGCTGCAAAAATTATTACCACAGAAAAACATACAATTAGAATCTCAATGAAAAAGTTGTATTCAAGATGGGTTACATCCGTGTACCATTTCATAGAATGAGAACCGATAAGCAGTAAGTAGCACAAAAACATAAGTGTCTGATAAAGAGTTAGACAAACAAAATTTAAAAGAAATATTGCCCCGGAAAGTCAAACATACGCATAAAAATTGACATACAGACTAAACCATTTCGCAAAATATGCGAAATGCACAAAAATGTCACATCAAAAGCTTTTCCCGTTATCATTCATTTCACATTCTGTAAAGTATACCAAGTTACTTTCAAACATGCACACAATTTTTTCACAACTCGAGTTAGTGGAAAAGCTCAAAGCATCTCAATTTGAATTTAAATTTACCATTAGTAATACACAACTAATTAAAAACCTAATAACAATATTATATATTGTGTGAAGAGTGGTCTATAATATAAAAAACGACCAAAAGTTCTCCACAAAACAAAAAATCGTTCGAGTAAAATTGGAAGCAAACACAAAATTTTTGTAGAGATCGAACAAAACTTGAAATATTTACAATACAATTTTAAACAAACAAAAAAAATTAACAAACAAACTAAAGAAAACAAACTCAAACAGAAATACATGATTAAATTACAAAAAAATGAGGATCTAACTAACAAAATAAGAATGTTTTCAAAATACCTTTATGGGTTTTATAAGGGGGCCAGATCAATCAACGATTACACATGGCAGTCAATCTTAAAACTATTATGACTACATTATTTGGCCAATCAATATAATGGAATTTAATGTGAGGAAAACAGAAAAAACACTTGAAAAAAAACTTGGAAACTATGATAATCAATTAGGAAGGAAAAATCGGTAGTCAAAGACCCGTTATTTATTAATATATTTTAATAATAAAACATTCAAAATTCTTATAACGAAATGGATAATAATGAATAATATTTTTTTGTTATACAATAATATTAACAGCAGTTACGATTACAGGGTCGATGCAATAAATGACTCCACAGAATGATAATTAAAGTGTCTTACAGTTCAAGCTACAAAATCAATTAAATAATAATAACATTAACAAAGTATGTAACAAAATTAATTAGGAATTAGCATAATAAAAACGATTTTTTAAATTGTGTTCGATCATTACTGAGTGGAGATGAAATTTCCTGTATAAATTTAAAAAATCTAAAACCCCAATAATAATAAAAATAATCATTTTTTTCGTGATAAAAAATTAACAAAATAACCCTACTAGCCTAAAGAAATTACAACAATTACAACAATAATTAAGTCATGCATACCTACAAAAAAACCGAAGTTGTACAATGTCAACGAAAAAAAACATTTTACAGCGAATTTAACTAAACAGGGACCTCAAAAACAGGACATTTAGAATTAAGCAACTTAACTTTTATCCCTTTAGTTTAATGGTTACGAAAAAAACTAAATTAAAAAAATAATTCATAACAATGCTTGGGACTTAATATGAATTGTTTAAATGTTTCTAAGTAACTTTAGTAAATCTGCAAAAAAATCTACAAGAATAGTCCTTAATATTTCATTTGCGTAAACAGAGCGATTCAACGACAATGACGACGAACAATCCGAAGCGGGTAACAACCCATACGAAATACGACTCGACGGGGGGCGGAAAAGAGAAAACTAAAAACTATCTCTAATCTCTATACAATCCTGTACAATCAAACGTCAATCAATCTTTTTGTAAATGGGCTCAAGGAAATAAAACGTTTACTGGGCTGCTGCTACACAAATTCCTACGGCAACAACAAGAACATAATAATAATTGTTGGAAACTTAAATCAGTTAATTATAATTTATAATACGTTAATTATTATTATTGGATTAATAATCAATGCAGTTAAAAATAAAAATGAATTGGTTAAAAGCATGCTAGATATATATTTTTTGAAACCCAATTTTTTTTGACAAATTATCAGAATTAAATTGCAATTGTATCCCAATCGAGAGTAGTTTGAATGATTGTTCTTGAATGATAATTACTTAATTCCTACCTTCTAAATTGAAATTTAGACCCCATCTCTCCGACTCATACTGCAACCACGTTTTTTCAGCCTCTAGTGACTGTTGTCCTATAATATTTTGTGTGGAGTGCAGTAGAAGTAACAGTAGCAGCAGCAACAATAATAATACAAAAAATCGGTAACGTTAAAATAATATTAATTTTTTTGTATGTATGTATTAAAATTAGTATTAATACCAAAAGTAGTTTTGTCTTCACTTTTTTTTATAAATTTCCTTATAAACATAAAGGTTTGTAGTAGAAAGAATAGAAGAATGGAAATATGATTTAAAAAAAGATGATTTCACACAATTATTGTGTTTTCGGATGTCTTCTTTACTGGCGTGAGTATTAAAAAAAATGATGTCACGCAAACCAGTATACATCTTTGAGAATTCTAACCTTCCAAATTTGATGAAACTAAAGATCTAACTTATTTAGTACTTCAAAGTAAAGTTATTTTTAAAAAAAACAATTATACTTGAAATAAAATTAGCTTTCTCATCTAATAGTTAATCTATAGTGCATTACCATTAAATAAAAAAGTTCTTAATTAAAATAGGAACTATTTGTGCTAATATATTGTTGTGTAAATTGTTGACACTGGTGAAAAAAAGGAATGGTGAATGGTGTAGTTGTTCGGCACATATTTGACAATGATGATGTCGCCGTTCAGTCTTGGTGTTATTTCGTGCACTTTGTTTCCAATGAGTGGAGTGTATGTACGTATGTAATTGATTTAAACTGAACCTAATTCATATTCAAGAATACTTTTTTGACGTGTCGTAGCTATAATTTCCTCATACTCAAAAAAGTATACATGTTGATAACACGCAACTAATTATATACTATATAAAAACTTAAGTAGTTGTAATATTAGTGGTAATTTGTTAAACTGTATGTATTTAAGTATATGAAATACAGGATGCAAACTGCATTCTTCTTGCTCGTAATAAAAACTAATAATAAGTAAATATAGAGAAAAAATATATATAATAAAAGGATAATATTACTAGATTACTTTTTTAAAAATGTGTGGTAATGAGTAATCATAATAGTAAACGATAAAAGATAATTAGTGAGAAAGAGATGGAGCAGTAGAAGTGGAAGAAGAGGAAGATGTTGGGTTCTTACGGGAAACGAGTGCGTCGGGAGGGTATCGAAAGCTAAAAATCCAGTCTTCTTCCACCTTCAGAATTCTACCCGTGATCCTCGCGTAGTACTCGTAATTCTCTCTCCCAAACAGGTTGCTCACACCAAAATTGTCGATGAGGAACTTCATAATTTTTGTTGCCACCTGTGTACGACACCACGACGTCACGTCACGTCACAGACAGGAGGAGAGAGAGAGGGAGGGACCAACACACGGAGGGACACAGTCACAATAACACAGAAGACCAGACCAGAAGAGCAAAACCAGAAAACCAGAAAAAATACACGGAAATATTAGTACACTCATAATTTCCTTGTTTTTTCATCATCATTATGTACAAATTGTTATCAATATATCATATATATCACTAAAATTTAAAAAATGATATATATCCTCATGATGATCATCAAATCATAGGATTTAACGGAACATACATATCAAGTAATTTTTTATTATACTGCGCATACACAACAAGGGACAAAAATTATCATCAAAATTCTACTTCAATCCCAATATATCGACCAGCTAGTAGCTACGATACCAAAAAAAATATATATGTTTACACAAAACGAGAAGATAGTTTTTTTTTCATTCACAGTACTCAGATGCAAGGTGCTTAACATTTAGGAAAACGAATTTATATAATTCCAAGTTTGTACTCAATGCACTAAAACAATCAACAAAATTACTGAATATATTTTATATATTGATTATGGTCTTATCCTTGATAAATAGGTGTGTGTGGATTATCATCATGCTACTCACACAACAAATAACAATCACAGATCACATCTACAACAAACAACAATAACAGACTTATGCAATCACAATGGTCACAAATGCATAAATATAGATATGTATAGACGACTTACAAAGTAAAAGTCAAGCAAAGCATTTTAACTGTCATGTCAATTAAATTAGTGCCAGTGACATTGTTATTTGATCACTGGCTAAACTATTGCTTCAAGCGCCTAAAAATCTGGCCTAAAATATTAAATAATGATTTTTTTCCAGTAAATAAGTATAATGCATTAAATTACTAGTAATACCAGTAGTTGTAGTACTTGTTACTATACATACTTTTCTTTTAAATTTCCATGCAATAATCAATCATCGCTTGCATATTTTTAATTTGTAAAGAAATGAATTCAGTGTTCTTTATCTATCTATAAATTGAAATGAAATACTTCGGTTTCTATTTTAACAAACAGTTAGTATGAAAGAGATCATAATTAAATTGTAATTATTTGCCCATTACCTCTTAAAGTTTTAAACCTAAAAAAAGTCATTTTTTATACAAATGGTAGCATAATTGTCAATTCATGTGCATTTGAAAGGTAAATATTAATGGCTTGAAAGGCGAGTCCGAGTCACTCGCCGCGAGTGTATGATGTGTATATGTGAAAAAAATGTGCAGCAATTTATAAGGTAAAAAGTGCATTTTTAGAGCTTGTCGTCAGTTGCCAGTCATTTTAATTTAGTTATTGAATTTTGGAAAAAGACAATGTATTCTTAAATTTTATATTGTTGGTAATTTATTTTAAATGATCATTTCATCACCAATTAATAAGTAATCTACTCCAATCAATGCTACAACTACCAATTCAATATATAGCTTTAAAAAATGTTAAACTACCTAACTACATGTTATAATGATTTAAGTTACCAATTTCAAATTTAGGGCGATTGATCGTTGTAGTTATATTTTTTTTGAGTTTATTTTCGTTGGAGTCTAAAGTAAGTGCCAACAAGAAAAATGAACATTTTGTCTTTTAAATTGAAAAAAGGATCAAGTTTTTTTTCAATCGCAAAAAAATAAAATAGGACACTTAGGTCGTCATTTATCATTATCATAGCACTAGAAACATTCACGAGGAAGACCGTACTAAGTTTTTAATGCACTAAAACAAATAGTAGTACAACGACAGGTAAAATTACAAAATTAACGTCTTAAAATCACAGACGCAAAAAAACTATACATAGTAAATGATTGTACTGTACACAGAAAGAGGTGACAGGGTTCTTGTGAGAATTTATAATGGAAAACCTTTGTAACAAAAGTTAAAAATCAAACGACAAACTTTGATACTCTACTTATTTTTTTTACTACAATTTCATTACGTTAAACAATGATTATAATAATAATAATCGATATTACACAAGGCAAGTTTACAAAAATAAAAACAAGGAATAATTTTTTTCAGGGTATGTTATAAAAAATTTAAAAATTAAAAGTTTTTCAAAAATTTGTACATGACTTGGTTTTAGTTTTTAAAAATCAACCCAAATCAAATCATCAATCAGATAGATTTATATTTTTTAAATACTTTTTGTTTAGAAAAAATATGTATGAATATTATGTAATTTTAGTTGTTTTAGTTTTAAGACAACAAGACTTACGTCCACCTCGGCCTACAACAATCGCCAATCATTTTGATGAAACCAACCGCCCAACCAAACAGTTCAAACAGAGAGCGAGCAAGAGAGACAGACAGACAGAGAGAGAGATAGACAGAGATAGAGATGCGAGCGAAATATACAGACAGAAGAATAATTAGAGAAAAAAATAAATGATCTTTTAAAACTTAATGCTACTCGAAAACAATTAAATTGTAAATCAAGTCGCAGAGAAAATTAACTGGTCTTCCTTTTCTTTTGATTATGCTTAGTTTTTTTTTTTAATTTTAATTACACATCCAGAAATACCAAAAACAAATTTTTGCTACCTGTTTGTCAGAGAGAAGTCCTTTTTTTATAAAACGGTGCAAAAATTATTGATTATTTTTTTACGTAAATTTCAACGCGTACTTAAGTAACTAAATTTTTAATTCAGTAAAAATTCAATCAAACCCACAAGAACAACAGCATAATAATTCATTTAACATTTAATGAACTGATCAATTCTACACGCGGGAAGAAAAGGTACTTTCATATAAAAAATTAACCCACAAGAGTGCAAAAAGGAATTGTTAATAGTTCATTATTAATTAAGTACTATTATTAAAAAGTTCATTTTGTAAGTAGAAGTTGTAGTAATATATGGTGATAAACAGCAGTTAAATATTAATTCAACAAGCGAGTTTGGTACGAAAAAATTTAACATTAATAGTATGAAAAATTGTGTTAGTAAATTTAAATGGGGAAAAAACTTTGGTTACTTAAAAATTTGAAAAAACGTGAAAAATTGTGCTTATATTCTACCAACAATAATAACTGTAATGTGAGCTTTTTTTAGACTGAATAAGCTCGGCAGCAGCGGCAGTGATCATATTGGTTAAAAGACGCTGTACGCTGTTTCTACTGAGTTTTTATAACTTTATCAAACGTGGGAAAAATGATGTGGGAGAGCGCAGCAACACTAGCATATATATTTTTTTGAATACACCCTTAACATGTTTAGCTATAAACAGCTTTCACCTTTACGACTGATAAATGATTTCCTACGTAAATTCTAAACTTAACATACCTTTGTGACATGTAAGATAAATAGATTGAGAGAGATTTTTATCCATCATGATTATTTTATTGAGATGATAATTGTACTTATTTTACAGGGATATTATTATGAAGGTACTACGATAATTCCGACAAGTCAAGAGTGCAAAAAAGGGTACCTACATTTTTATTATTGATTATATCACATTTCTTCGAATTAGATCAAGTACTGCACACACTGCACTACTAAAAGACAACCGAGCCTGAGTCATCGTAATTATTAGATGACGACAAGTTAACAAATGTGTGTGGCGACAACTCTACTTAGTTTTTAGAGAAAATAAAATATGATGACATATAATGGAAAATAGATATAAAACACAATAATGATATATAATATATAAAGGTAACTATACTCTTCGAGGTTGTAACAATTTAGAGATTGGCAAACAGAGAAAAAGTGATATCTTACCTTAAACCGCATCACATCTTCCATTTTGGCTTGTTTCCCGTCGGAAACACAACTTTGAAAGAAGGAGGGAGCGACGGAGACACCCAGCGCTTCGGATGTCATGCCCGTCTGTGAGCGTTCTGAGTTTGATGCTATCACGCGAAATGTACC
>JAQFXM010006053.1:0-13859 GCA_034693345.1 Entomobrya multifasciata | reverse complement strand
GTGATTGAAAAAAGATAATGTGTATTTTGCTGTCAGTTTTTTAAAACTTTTAATCGTTTTTATGGTTTTGCTTTAAGTATCTGACATCTTTATGAAACACCTTCCACAAATAAATTCAGTTCATGCTTCCAAGTTTTGCACGTCCGAGATACATCTAGAATTTACTTATCTCAAATTACTAAACTCGTGTACAATTCAGTGCAAAGTTTTAAAAAAATACACATGAAAACTCATTTTTTTATGTGTTGATGGATTACGTAAGTGGCTCTCGTTCAGGTATTTATAGTTGATTGTGTTGAAGTGCTGGAATTTGCATGGCTCACCTACTGCCTTAATTATACTAGATGCTCTGCTATTATTATGAAACTAGTTTTTACAAACGTGCTCTACATTTCTATTTTCTTTTAAAAATAACAAGATAATTAATTGTATGTAGCAAAACTCCATTCTCCGTAACCGCACAAATAATGTTTGAAAGCAATGTCGACATCCGCCGCCAAGCCAATGCGTTATCCATCCACCCCCAACTCCCAACCCGGTAGTACTCGTCACAACCTCAACTCTCAACTCATTCATTTGTTATCCTTGAATAAACCTGCATTTTAATTACTCTTTGTGTGTAAACTAGAATCATTCGTTTAGAGCTAAGTAGTTAGCTAGCAGCAGAAAACCCGTTGGACGGGATATCAGAGTTAGCAACACCGACGCTAACATGTGTCTATCTGTGTTGACCTTAATTCTCTGATGCTACAGATAAGCTTCAGTGCAATAATTTTACCGATTCTCTTGCAAGCTAGCTGATAAGCCTCGTCTCTTCGTCGCGATATCTCGGATTGTAAGCCTGCATCTCCTTTTTTGTATCATGAAATGCATCTCTCGTTTTTTAACATTAAACTTTTTTGCATTTTGCATGTATTCTCATTGTCATGGTTATGACTACAAAGATAGCCAGCAGTTTCCTGGTTTAATTGCAATTTAATGATGATGATTGACCGACGTAAATGATGCTATGCTGCCAGACTTGGAAATCACACCAACACTCCCCCACCGAAATCCATCTAGTCTTAATTCACGATTCTCGCAATGCCCCAACTCACCTCGCTTACTTACTTATCGTCTGTTTCCATGAGAGCAGCATAAAGTTCAACTTGTCTCAAATCCGGAATTACCTCAGAAGCTTGGAATTATGTAGAAATCCTTTAAAATGTAAATGCAATGAATTAACTTGTCCCGAAATTTCATTACTTCCCGAGTGTATAACTTTCTAACAATTTAATTTTTTCAAAACTTTTGACTAAATATTTTTTTACAATAACAGACAATGTAATAGTAGCAAAGTAGCTCATTTATCTTGTACTTCTTATAGTAAACGTTTCGGTAAATCATAATTTATTACGTATTTACAATTTAGCATAAGTGACTTTATTAAAAAAGCGAAACTTTTTATCATCGCTTTCTTGATAACAGCACGCCTTTCCTCCCCAAATCAATTTTCCGTGGCCAGCGCACCGCATGTCTCTATTTTCCAAATCCCTACAATAAAATAGAATTAGCAAACGAAAAAGTTATTTTTCATTTATTTATAGAAACGTTTGAAAATCAAGCAGGACGAAAGAGCAAGAGAAAAAGCGTACCTTATTTTAGGCCTGATCAAAATATTGAAATGAGTATGAAACTTGAGCCTTGCAAAAAGTTGTTCAATTGTCGGAATCACATTTTCCGGCAATTCGGGGAATATGTGAATCATGGCCTTGGCCAAAGTCTGGTATTCCTGTACACCTTGCTGATACCACAGCAACTGGACTGGAGGTGCACTGAACATTTCAATCATGGCACTCGTGTAAGCGTGGTGAATATTTGGATAGTGATCCACGCTGCTCAAACACGACGCATGCACAAACTGCACCATCTTCCATAACAGTTCAACGACAACGTTGTGAGGACCCCCGTAGCCTGACTGCGTGTTACCTTGTTGCGGCTCCGAATTTTGCTGCCTCTTTGCTTTCGGTTCCCTTTTCGAAGACTGATGTGGTGCGGATCTCCGCAGTTCTAAATGACTTCCGTTCTGTCCAGCCGCAGGACACAACTCACTAACAAGTTTGTCATGCTCCTTTTGCCGTCTCATTTCTTGAATTGAGCAGCGTCCCAGCATGATTTTCATTTGATCAAATAAACTCCTGTCCATGGTCATCGGTACTAGCCCTTCAAAAGCTATTCCAAAAAGGCTCACGGCATTCATCAACGTTTCCCAGCCAATCACACTGGGAAAGGCTCGGTGAAAGACGCGACAACTACTTTGAAGCACGGCTGCGTAAGGATGGTTCTCTTGAGTGAAAACAACATACTTGTTCGCATATTTCATTCGAATAGCTATTTCCGCCATTGTCAGCATCAGATTGCGGAACGCCAAGATTGGATGGTCATTCGTCCCATTATTTCCATTTTCCTCTGTTTGATTTTGATTATGGGTCAGTTTTGTGGTTGGTAGGCAAGTACCTGGACAAATGAACTTTGTACGAACGTATGGCTTGTACAACTGATTCTCACAGTTTTTTGCAAGGTCCTGGTTGCCCCACGTGGCTGTTATGTACTTGGTCAACACAAAGTCGTCCCCTGTTGCATTGTACGCACAAAGGTAGTCCTTGTACTGGGCTGTCGGATCCTCCATTACCAACACAGGCTCTCTCGTACTCAAGATCACTTCTGTTAAAAGTTTGAAATCGTTCACGCTAGGACGTCTATTGTGACCACTTGCCACGTTTACCATAAACAGTCCAGCCGCTCTTTTCGGTGAAAATTTTTCCACACGAAGTTCCAAAGCTCTGGTTTGGAAGTTGGCAGGATTCTCGTACTTTTTTGCGTTGATGAAAAGTGCGCCCGATCTGTTTCCTCTGATGAGCTCACAGTCTGGAGTCAAGTTGTAGTCAAACCAGGAGCCTGCCTCCGGGTCAAAGTCAAACGGAAAAAGATCTATGAACCACGGCTCAGCCTCGCCATCAAATTGCAACATTCTGAAAATTTAAATCCAAGTTAACTTCATGGGAGACACACTCAAGCAGACAAAAAGGAAGTTAAAATAAAGTCAAGTCTCGTTACGCTCCAGTGCCGCAAATGCAGGTTCTATCCCGTGATTTGCTAAACCACTTGTCTACATCTCGAATCTGAATACCACCTGGACACTCACTAATATCCTGCTCCAAGAGGTTCCCACCCGCACAAATTGTGATAATATTACATTCCTCAGCCATCACCACACTTGATAATATTGATGCCCATAAAAGGGCCTTATAAGTTTCAGTGAAATGCATAAAGTAACTGCTCAACTGAACCCTACAAATATAAACCCAACCATATGTGACCAGATAAATTGTATTTCATTCAAACTCATTCAAAATGATAACTTTTTTCCAAGAAATTTGTTTATTTATCGTTTATTGTTCTATTTTGCATTGAAAATACATTTTATATACATACAATTACAGTTCAAGTTCAGTTACATTTATATACATTGACATTAAAAATTGAACAACAGACATATTTATCATTTCATATAAAAATATATAAACTATGCAGTTAATTTTCTCAAGAGTTTACTAATCATTGTTTAACTTTTTAATGATCTATAAAAGTGTCTATCCGTGATTAGCTCGTATTGTAAAATCAAACTGTCTTTTCCAGCATTTGCACGAGCCTGGAATGAGGAACCAGTCGTAGAAGAGCCTAACTTGGTAGCACCCCACGTCATCGTACCCATCACAAGCTGAGGCTCCACTACTCTTGGATGATGGCGAGGACTCCTTAACTGATCGAATGGACCGTTTCTTAAATGGTAAACCCAACTCGTTACTGTAATTTATCCCCCCGCTTAAATTCTCGAGTGAAGCTGAAGACTGTCCTTTGCTGTACAGGTAGTCTGGGTAATTTTCTTGGTCGCCCAGGATACTGGCTATAGGTTTCCTTGTCGTGGTCGTTGTTGTCTTTTGGACGGGAGGCGAGAAGGAGGGTTTTGGTGTCGTTGGAAACGTTGTTTCTGGATAAAACAGCTCGGCCACAAGTAAACTTTGCCAGCGAGGGGAAGTTTTGCAGGAGCCTTCCATGTAGAAGCAGTTTGACTTGAGACACTTGGTCACTTCCACTGTTTGCGTGAAATAGCCTTCCTTTGGGATTTGGACAACGTAGCGCCAAGCTCCTTCGTGGTTTCTGGCAAAGACTGGAGTGAGATACTCTGCTGCAGAGGGGCAAGGCGTGGGAGGTAGCTCTGGAGATGGGCTGGGATTACTGTTGGAGGAAGCGGGGGCGGATCCACCGGTATTCAAATGTTTGGAAGCTTTAGTCCAGTCGCTCTCACCAACGGTCATGTCTGGACGAGTGTGGAAGGCTTGGCGAAAATGTTTTTTGGGGTTGGGCTGATTGGGGTAGTGGGGACGGCCGTGGTTGTGGTGATGATGCGAGCCAGCTGTGCCAATCTGTCGACGGGTCTCGTGTGAGTTGTCCCGCTGGATGTTGTGCGGGCTTTTTCCCCACATGGCGTTGTAAAGTTTACACAAACGGTTGTAGTAGCCAATGCTAATGTACACATAAATGCATGTTTTATATTTAGAATAAAAAACAAACAATTTGAAAATCGGTTGAAAATTTAATTTACATTCGGTTTTCACAGAAGCCACTGCCACCAGATCCGGAACCTTCTCTGTGCTGTCTCCTTTGCCTGGTGTTGGGCATGGAGGGTGCTGGGTCATCGTAGTAATAGCTGTCCGGATAAGAGGCGTCAAATAACAAGGGACTCGGATCTGCAGGTTCCCGGGTGGCTATTCCTCGCTTGGCACGGTACAAATGTTGCCTGGTGAAATAAATAATAGACTTGTTGAAAACTATGCTTGCCATGTCTTTCACATTGCTAAACATAACTTACGATAGTTGGTGCGCCTGAACTGCTGCGAAATTTCCAAGCTGCGCAAACTTAGCCACTTTTGGAAGAGACTTGTCAGATTTTAAGATGGGCAATGCGCGACGGAAGAAATCCAACGTTTTGTTCTTTATCGTTTCGCTGCAAATATAAAACCACACTATATGTCTGTTTTTCGATATCCAAAAATTATGGAAATGTTTTTAAAAATATTGTTGATGTAATTAGTAATTTAATTTGCAATTTTACAAAGGATATGTGCCACCATCAATAAATTTGTGGTCCATGGGGTTCTGTGGTACTAAACCCGCGTTGAGGTCACCGCATAATGTGTCTATCCAGTTCTCTCGAACATTCAATGCTGAAAAAACATGCAAATATTTAATTTTCCTAAACGAACATTTAAAACTGGAAAAAGTTAAAGTTTAAAATAATTAAAGTTTGACTAACGCAGGCACTTGTCATGGGAAATGGTATATGGCGGAGGACGCACAGTCGGCGGATTTGAATGTGGAATTTGTACAAAGAAGCCGTTATTTTCATTTTTCGGCTCTGCCCCTCCTCCTCCCAACCCTCCGCTGGTCAACGATGAATTATTTAAGTTATCCGGATATCTGCGATGTCTCCTATGAAACTGGTCGTTGTAATTGTAGTGGGGATCTGCTTCATGATGTCTGCAGTCCACCACCAAAATAAAGGCCACAAGAAGGATTGCTGCTGCATCCTGCACTCTTCTCCTTTCCAGCATCCCCATTCCAGCTTTTCTCTTCAATTTCCTGATTGTTGTGAAAATGAAGGATGGTGTCGTTAGTGAGTACTGTCGTCTTCTGGGATGCGTCATCTTTCGTGATGGGGTAACTTGATATTTACAAAGGGTTTAGGGTCCCTTCCTCTACCAGTTTCCTTTAACTCTATTTCTTTACAATACTTCGTCTAAAACAGAAAAACATGCATAAAATATAATGACACAGGTTTAGGCAATCAGACATAGTCATATTTTAAATTGTCATCGAAACGTAGTAACCAACAAAGCAAGTTTACTTTTCATCAGCATTTGCACTTATATTTGTCGCTGGCTGACCTATACACTGCATTGGTTGGTATTATTGTGTGGGCGTGAGAAGAGTAACGTAGTAAAGGTATTTATTTCTTGTTATGTGAATAGTATTTCTGATTATTGTATCACTATTTGGTGCGTGCAGTCAGATTTAATGATTGAAGTGATTCAAAATAAAGTTAATAATTTTATTTTTACGTATTTTTTCCCAATGTTAGCAAAACGGGTTAAGATGAGAAGAGCAGCTAAACCAAAAACAAATATATCTATGCTATTGTCAAAGTTAAACATTCTAACTATAAGTGAAAGGAGAAAATTGTCACTACTTCGATTTGTGGCCAAAGAGCTTAATTTTTTACTGTTCTCCGATTGGTTTATCAGATCTCCAGGTGTGGATAATGACTACAATATTGTTCGCTTAGCATTTCCACAGTTTAAATCAGAAAGGTATAAAAATTACATGATATAATATAATATGATATAATATGATTGGGTTTTCCCAGGGTAATAACCTTGTAAAGTCAGCGTTTTTTACATCCCAAACAGGAAACCTTTAACACATTCGTTTTGCTGAAACACATGTGGTCGTTTCAATAACCTACATCTCTCTTCTTACTTAGAGATGCAGTCAAACGTTCAACTGTAATGCATTTTCTACCAAACGTGCGGTGTCATTTCACATATAAAACAACACATGAACTTTTGTTTAGCTACCAATGTGTTTTTGTTTGTTGATCTGTAATCAACTTTCCACATATCACTCGACTGTAACTACCTCGTCTGCCAAGTTTCTTTAAAACCCAATTTTCTTTTCAAATAAACCATATACGAATTCAAGTTCACAACCCAAGCCACATTGTATCATCGCATCACATATTTCAAACCACAAAAGCCATATTACATTCGTATTTTTTTCAAGCAACATTTTCAAGCAATCTTTTCGCACCGTTAATAATAAACCTAAGAATAATTCTTTATAATAATTTTTCTAATAAGATCAGAAAAACCCAAAAGGATGATAAAAATTCTAAACCACCAAAGAAACTAGTACTTCCATCAAAATCTAAAACTAGTAAGATCGAGATGAAAAAGGGAATAAAAAGCCAGATGAAAGATTTTCTTGTTTATCTCGCGGATGTAGCTTCAGTACAAACACATACGACAACGTTTGCGAGCATAGGAATAATAATCGCTATTGCTCTTCATGTGAGTGTTCTTGCACAAATTTATCGCAGCACAAATGCAAAGAAACGGTTCCCCAATTCGGCTTTAAACTCGGTATAATTGTCCATGTGGTTTTTATCAAACCATTTCACCAAGTCCTGTTGCGCTTTCTGCTCGTCATTCCTAAAATGATATAAAAAATAAACCATGATTATTCGCATGATAAAACTTGACAAACTGATGAATACGTACTTGAAAAATTACAACTTATCACTCAATTTTGGGGATTTTCACACGACCAAGCTCTACAAGTTTTACTAGTTTCCAAGTCTTTCATTGCACCTCTGATGTTCAGCTTGGCTCCTTCCCACATGTGAATGAAGCGTTTGTACGGATGAACGTATCGGCCCATCGGAGGGGTGAAACGCGAGAATTTTTCTTCCAATGGCGGTCCCCCTTTCTTGGATCCTCCAGAATTTCTGCAGTCTATCTTCTTCGATAAGGGATAGGCGTCCGCCTTCCTCCAACTTTTTCAACGCATAGTCCAATGCTGCGATTCCTTCGTCATCGCCCCTCTTGCTCACTTGTGTGAATACCGTGTCCTCATTTGCTTTAACAGAGGTAATGACAAAGAGATTCGCATCAATAAACGGAAGTCCTTTTTCGTTGATCTTTATTAGTTAGTTAGTTCCCTCCGAGGGGATTTTTTTGACGGTTTTGAGAGCAAAGCTCGCCCGCCACAAATTCCATATTCATCACAAAGGATACTGAATTAAAGAATAATAAAGTTCTGTATATTGAGTAACATATTTTGTACAATGAGTGGTTTTTTAAATAAATTAGCATGGAACGAAGAATTTGTATAAAGCATTTGATATAAGGTCGTGTGACAGTATGTATTACATTTCATATATTTTATGATATAGAAATATAAAGTAAGTAGCCGTATACCCATTGTAATCTATATGTATAATTCATGATATTTTTTCCCTTTATGCGTCCGGTTTCGTGAATTTTGTATAGTAGTGGAATGTTCCGTTGTAGATTAAGCCTTAATCCTTGTACTCAAATTAAATGTTATTTTCCCATAGTTCTTTTGCCTTATTTCTGATCTTTCTTTTGATTTCTCTATCATTAAAGGACGATCCTTGTTAAAGTAGATTCCTTTTGGAAAACATTTGTGTTTCTCTAGAATATAACGACAATGTTTTTGGTTTTCCCACCTAACTTTGTTAATCCTTGGCTTTGGACCCTACTTTCCTACTCCATGTGGTTCTGCACACGGTGCAGGTAAACCGCAGGTTGTGGCAACCATATTGTCGACTTTTGTTTGAAGATCGATTTCACACTCTCCTTCCAATTCCTGTAACCCATGTATGACCAGCGTGTTCTCATTTTGACGATCTAAGTTCATTAGAAATATATCTTTGAGGGCTCGTAGTTCGTCTTTTGTCGACTTCATTTCCTTTTTCAAAGCGTCATTTTCTTCTCTGATTGCGCGATTTTGCTCTATAAGTGCGCGATTTACATCATACACTATTTGAAGCTTGGAGGAAAATTTGTCGATCGTGGAGTTAACTTTGTCAATGATCTGGTTGAAGTTTTCTACTTTTGTAGCAGTACTTTGACATTTTTCATTGATCAGTGTCAACATATCCATGTACTTCTCCAGTTTTAACATGTCCATATATTTTTCATCAGAAACTGCAGGCAGCTGTTGTGCTTGATTTTCTGTTGGTTTCCCATGTGTGAGATTGTTGCTGACCTCTGATTACGATAGGATTGAGGCAGCACTGGGTCGCCTATTGCGGTTTTTCTTGTTTGGCATAGTTAGGCGGAAACTTTTTTTTTAAATTCGTTTCCTGGGTTCAACTAGTGAAAAAAACTCGCTTTCCTGGGTTCAACTAGTGAGCATAGCCTTAATGTTGTTGCTTGCAGATAATGTGCGTACTTATGTTTCTATCAGTATAGTACAGACTAAGTACTGCCGTAATAGTAGATAAGTATAACGAATAGTAGTATTGTAGGATATTCAGGGTCTTCGTGTGGAAGTATGTAGTGAAACAAAAATTTGTTTGTTGGTGTTCAATTAGTTGTGCTTTTGAAACACTGGATAAAATTTTTCTTTGTGCTTCTCTGAAAAAAAGACAAGAGGTCGATCTCCAATCAGTATAGTACAGACTTCCGTACTGCTGAATGAGATTACAAATGAAGTGTTTGTGCCTGCTGGAAAAAAATTATGCAAAGTACGAATAGATCAGACTACCGATCTGTCGTATTTATATGCATTAGCTAGTTTTTTCCTAATTTCAGTTCTGCAATGCTGCGTCTGTTCTCCCAAAAAGGTACATTTGCATATTTAGTTTCTGCTGGTAGGGTCCTCTCTCTTACGATGAGGAAGAAATAGTAAACGAGGGCACAACACTCAGCACCTAAAATACTGCTCAACTGTCGAAAATATCACTACTTAATTAATTAATACTTCACACTAAAATTATGAGTGATCACTGAAAAATAGGCTATCCAATGGTGTTACTTTGAATTTTTTCGATGCAATTTATAATGAGTTACAATTTTTTACAATTTTTTAAGCGGAGCGATAAAAATAAAGCAGCCTTCGACTCAGACTCTCGTAGACCAACCCACTAGTATTATTCAATTTGCTCGATATTTCTCCCATGTAATTCGTGAACATTTTTGGTAACGTAGCTTCGGTACAATAAGACTCCGCGTCTGTCATTTTCCAAGAAGTCTCATTTACTACACAGGAACTTAAATTTGTAGTACAATTTGTCAAGTTAGTAGTGAAAAATGAAGATGACATTTGATTTCTGACAGAGTTTTGAATTAAATTGTCATAAATCGGGTATTCCAGCCTTGTCTTATTGCATACATTCGATTTTGTAAATGCGGAACTCATATTATCTTCATATCTGACATTGAATGCAGGTTCTTGAGGTGATTGACTGAACGGTCCCCCCTAAATTAAATAAAAAAGGTTTTGAAAATTCAAACGAACAAATTATCATGAAAAATCTATTTTTATCTGTTGTTGGTTTTAGTTTGATAAATCTATAAAATCTACTAGCACATGTATGCATTTATTTAAAGGGCAAAATCATGAAAATGACAAAAACATATAACATTGTTCCTCTAAATTACCAGGTACAATGTAAATTGAATGCTTTATAATACTTACCTCTTAAATCTATAACTTAAACCTGTCGCTTTGCTTCTAAACACGGAAAAAGTTCAAACTTGCTATGGTTGAATGACTTAATCGTTAAAGGCAATAAATTTGGTACAACGACTGCAATGTAGACACGTGAACTTACTGACTGCGGCAAGTATCATAAAAAAGATGGATTTTATCATAAAAATTAAAACGGGCTGAAATTGTGGTTACTTTTTCGGTTACATGATGCGAAACAGTAAATGCACAGGTGCATCTTGAATTTATAATCTTATAATTTTTCGCGCATGACAACAGATCTGACAATGAAGTATAATTTTTATGCATCCGGTCTCGGCTCTAATTAAAGGAGACTTTGAACGTTGTGATATTGAGGTTTTTTCCACAATGAAATATTACTGAAATGTTTCGGTCTCGTAACGCAATATATGTGGTATCATTCAATGCTGTTGATTCATATTGAATCCTGGCTGACCTTTTCTTACACCAACTGCAAAATGATACTTCCTTTCTTTGTAAACGAAAAAAAGAAACATTTTTCAGACTTTCAGAGACACATCAAACATTTTGTAGTTGCTTAGCTCACATAATTTATTTATGATATTTCTAAACATCTAGGAAACCTGTTCAACTATTTTATTTTTTATACGTTTAAATGCATGCCATATGCCACAAAAAGAATAAGCGTTCCCTTTTTTCTAGAGCTTTTGAACCATAAATTTAGTTCCTATTAAGACAATTTTATGCAATGTGCAAGCAGTTTGTATGGGAATTTTCCTTATTAAAATTTTAATAATCTACATGCATGCAATCGAAGAATCAAGAATTTTCCAGATATTCTCTTGGCTTATCTTTAGGTATTTATTACATAGCCACCACATATTCTGTAATAATGAATCTAGGAATGATGATCATTTCCAAAAAGAACTGAAAATTTGTGATATCAATTCACACACCAATGCAACGTGGGAAATGTTGGCAATATTAATTTGATCTTCACTCGTTATTCCCGGCATCACTTTTGTGTAAAATTATATAAGTCACTTTGTAAAGTCTGATGGTATCTTGATTTAAGGTAAAATATAAAATAATATTCATTGCATCTTACATGGTGGTTTATACATCTTTGGTTAAAGTTAGTTGGGGAGATCATTAGAACACTTTTAATGTACATATGTTAAAATGTAACCAAACTGTTGAACTAATAAGCAATTACGACCATATATTTTTAGTTACTAGCTGACTATTCGTTGTAAATATCACAGAAAAATAATTGTTTTTTAAAATTAGAAAGCCATTAATAATTTTTTACCTCTGATAGTGCTCTAGATGTCAACGGCTGTACTTCTCGTAAAATGTTTTCAAATGCTTGAGCTTCCTCAGCTTGTTTTTGCCTAATGAGTGCAATTTTTTCCTCCAATTTACGCGGCTGATTCATTTCACTGCCCCAAATACGCAAAATACGTACAAATGCACAAATCCAACTTTAATTTATCTAAAAAATGTTAGTTCTTCAAGCAAGTTCAAAACTTGTTTCATGACCTTGAAAATGTAAAACAAGAAAACTTTCGCTTGTTGTTTGTGTTTTGGTGTCAATAGTCAGACTGAAATATTAACTAAAAATTCAAAATATTTTATACCGATACTAGAATTTCACGGTCTTTTCATCTTTCGATCCTGTTTTTCCCATGATGGCTTAGTTTCGCTAGGTAAAACTTTTTTTATCAATGAGATCAACTTTGCAACATCCGAGCAAAGATTTTTTTATGAAGTTGAGTAAAATTCTACATGCTACACGCATTCTTTAGTATAATGCACAATTTTATGGGGTAAAATATTTTCATACCTAACAGAACAACATTCTGTTATATTTTTACAAACTTTTTTTTTCGAATTAAACACGTAAAAAACATAAAATGTTCTATTCCACACCCAAAAAACATAGTCAATAATAAATCCTATCATCATTACAACAAAACGAAACAATTATAATGAGTGCAGGTTGTATATGAAATGAACACGATGTAGATCAATGTACATCCCTCTATTCGACTCATTTTTTGTACAATTCGTAAGAATGATAATGATACGTGTCTTCTAATGCAGACACGAGTTTTATATTATGCACTATTAGAAGTTCACTGACGATATAGAAGTACACTTTCAGTGCCAAAACGATATAATACGGTTTAAAAACAGCACTCGTCATGCATCAAACTTTGATATTGTAGAATGAAAGTGGCAATTTCGTTAGATGTTGTATCATTATATCATCATGTGGATCACAATACAACAAAGTTTAGCGTAGATTTCAAACCTGCTTAAATTAAATTCCAAATGGTATTACTGAGAAAAAAAGTTGATTGTGCCACACAAATTGATATTGACCACATTAGCATGCTCTCATTGAATTTCAGTGCATGAACACATCAAGTGAATAAAAACTGCGTAGTGCATGGTGTGGTCAAAAATGTTTCAGTTAATTCCGACAAACTTACATTTTTGGAGAATCGTGAAGTAACTGTCCGAGATGACCGGACAATTACAAATTTTTGTTTCAACATCTAAAGCTAGATAACAATTTTTATGAGATATTGTACGATTATAGCTAGCACTAAAAAATAATCGGATGCATGTAGATTTTTTACTCGCGTTTGACTGTTCTAATTTTTTGGTAGTGGTTAGCGGTGTACTAGTATTCAATCTTTCCGTTCCAGTTTTTGTTTTCGTTATAAAAACTCATTACGCAGCACTATAAAGTATTGTGCTCAAACAGACAGATGCAGCAAAGGTTTGAAGTTTCTGAGCTTTACTTGGAAAGAAAATGGTCTACTTCCATTATGCTTTGTAATTAGTCAAATGCAAAAAGAAATTTAACATTCAAAAAGGTCACCAAATTTTGGAGGAAAATGATACCTGAAAAAAGCAAAGGGCATATTTTAACATGACAGTGCTTCTTGTTCTATTGAAAATATTTTAGTAATTCTAATAACTTACGATTAGCTATATAGTAGATTTGTGAGCAATGGATTTGAATGATAAAAGTAGATTGAAATGTGAATGCTTTAAGAATTGTGGCTGTCGTCATGATGGTTGTATTTTTGGTGTTGTTGCTATCTTTCAAGCTTTCTGTTTATATTTTACACTCTTTCAAAAAACACCGGCCAGTCAAAAGAGACAAAATGACTTGGTTTCCGATTTTGGTTGATATTCTATACTTCGCAGAATTTTCGATTATGAAAACGTGCAGACTTAAAATTACAGTTTATCTTAAGAGTAAAAATTGCTTTGGCACTCCATTTTCTCAACGTTCTTTAAACAAAAATACATTTTTAAAAAACTGATTTGCACAGCAATCGCTTTTATTTATAACAATGCTTTTTTTAAACTTCACATCAAATTAAATGCAATAAATATATCACTATCACAACATTGTATACATTATGTTGCAAAGTGTGTTAGTCTAACTCTTTTCTTAGATAACCCCTTTTTGAGATGAGAGAACCCGGCAGTTGAGGTGTGAAAAATCACACGAGGTG
>JAQFXM010006052.1:0-13861 GCA_034693345.1 Entomobrya multifasciata | reverse complement strand
ATGCTGCTGTGGTGATGATGACGGTGGTTCTGGTGCGGAGGTGGAGAAGGATGGAAACAAGGAGGGTTAAATGTTTTTAACCTGATAAGCATAAATAGTACATGATCTCTCCTTGCACTTGTTCCTATGATTCTCCTAAATATTTTATGCGTAAACTGATATAAATATTAGGTTTGCCAAACAAGGGAAAATAGTGAATTGCATACACGGCATACATGACACAGCAGAATAGAATAATAAAATAATATAAATGGGGCATATACGATAGCTATTACATGAAAAGCAGAGGAACAGCAGCAGCAGACACCGACTCCACTACTTCCAAAGCAAACCGATGAACAAGAATGAGGAGTAAATAGTTATGAGAAGTTTTTTTTGGTGAACAAGAGGAGGAAATTGTTACGGGACCAGCAGGAAATCCTAAAGAGTAGTAGTAAGCATTACCGTCATCCTGATCATCGTCAAAACGAATAAAATCTCAGTGAAGCCATCAGGAAAATTATACCATTTACTACTCAACTGACTGCTGTTGCTGTTGTGCTGACTTGAGTCTCATTTCACTTTAGTCTGTTTTACTAGTCTTTTCACTGTGTGTGTGCAAATACGTGCGTGTTTCCACATGAAAAGAGAAAACAATAGGGTTCATATAACAAACAAAAAGGGGATTCGACAGTCAGTCGGGTTGGATAATGCAATGGCATGGTGGCAATAGTGATAGTGGCAGCGGTGGTGATGATGATAGCAGAGCAATAATGATAATAATGTACTCATGGTGAATGGAAAGTGTGCGGTAAGTAAGCAATGGGAATGGTAGGAATGTTAAGTGATCATTGATGATGATCATCATGATTATGTTGTGTAAAAGTGAATAATGCATTTTCAAGGTCCTCCTCCTCCATCTCTATAAATTGCAGTAAATAGGACACCCACACACACACACTAATGATAACGTGTCCATTTATAATCCATACAGATATGTAGTTTCTCTATGTGCATTAGATTCGGAATGGAATCGATTTACGCACTTGGTTTATAGTTTATTTTGGAGATTTGGAGATAAATGTGCTGATGACTGGGTGTAAATTTTAGGTTTCCGGAGGAATTACCCTAATAATTCTGGTGTATGTAAGCTAATTCAATTCAAGCAGGTTCAAGCCGGGGCAATGCGAGACAGGTTGTTAAAAAACTTACATGCAAGTTGATTTTATTAATATTACTGTATTTACTTAGCTTGAAACTGTGAACGATACTTTTTTCTCATGGTCATCGTTATCATCACAGTCAGTACTCATAAAAATGTAAATGGTTTATAAAACAGTAAATACTGCCGTGTTTCATGTCACATAACCAATTTTTTTTGTTTGATGATATGATATGTAACTTTATAACTATTTACGTTGATGATGAAAGGGAAAAATCTCGTCAGTTAAAACGCATGTAAAGCGTAAAGTTATCGCTGACGCAATGTCACCGTCACCGTTTTACGATCAGAAATATTGCAGACAAAGTAGATGTACAAGTGATAGTGCAGCAGTGTTTATTCTTTTGACTGTGTACATATGTAACAACATATCCCTATGAACTTTGAAAACATCCATCTTTCCATTTTATTTATGACTATATAACAACATTTACTGCTATCACAGTAAATTTATGAATGAAAAAATGTGTATCCAAAAAACAGCTAAATTTCCAAAGTTCCGTGTATTTTATTTTGTACGGTTGTAACTTTTTTTGTTTTATAATATAATAATGTGATCACCGTCATCATCTCTGGCTCATAAAAAAGGAACGTTACACACAGTTACTTACACAACAAATAATGTAATTCGGCACCGGTTTACGGTTTACTTTCCATATACCTTATATAATTTGTAATGATAAATATAGTTGGTATATAGCAGTGTACAAAGTACAAATTGCATATTTTGGCCTGTGACATTGTCAGTGTAGCAGAGACCAAGCCAACTTACTTTCTCATTTATTTTCTTCATACAACTTGCAAAGAAGGTTACACTTTTTAAAAAATATTCTTTTATGGTGGCCAAAAAAAACAAGAAATGTTGTGTGTCCATCATATAATAATAATGTAGTACGCAAGCTAACATAATAAAATAAAATAATACATGTATATTTTATCCTATCTTGTGCATTACTCAAACAAAGATGATGTACACATACGTAAGTATATTTTTACTTTGTGATGTTTGTCGTGTGGCAAAAACCGAGAGTTGGAAATGTGGCTATTTTTTTCTTCTTTGTGATTTTTACACACAAGACGTTTCTAACGGAATGTTGTGTATTTTCCTTTAAAAAAAAGTTGTATGTAAATGTTCAGTGACTGACAGTATACTAGTAAAAGTACATATACATCAGTACATTTAATATACAGTTATATACATTATTATACTGTATGGAAATGGTTTACGACCATCATTCATTTCATTTCTGAATACAAATCCGCATCATTTACTTTATTTCCTTCTCGCTTCTTCCCTCCGTTTCCGTTTCTTTTTTCGTGGACACACATTGTACTCTCCTTGTGCTCACTCCTCTCTTTTTCTTTCGCAACTTTTACTTTTCTTCTTTCCTTTTTCTCCCTCGACTGCTATTTGTGCCATTTGCTTTTTTTATTTTGCATGTAAGCAAGCAAGTGTGTGTATATGCTTGTGTGTGTATGTAAACAAGGTTGTCTTGTTGTTGTGTATGAGTGTACAGCCAACCACGTCTATTTACGTCAAGGAAGAAAGAAAATTTACAAGAGGAAAGATGTGACTCCTTCCGTAGCTTGACTTACATTTTCTTCTCTTCTTTTCCCTTTTTTCCTCTTTAGTCAAGCTGGTATAGATGGTGGCTAGGCTCTGGCTTGGCTTTCTGGCTGGTTTGGAGAGAGAGAGGATCAGTAAATAGAATTAGTTTAAACCTTCATACACTTCTCTTGTCTGTTGTGTATGAACATTGAAGCCCCTTCTTGTCTCGTTTTTTATCTCTCTATTTAAAGTGTATACAAAGTGTATATTTATGACAAAAAGGAAATGTAGTACATCTTATGCGCCTTTGTAATGTGGAGAAAGTTACAAAGTGACAAACCATTATGCATATAATAATACATAGATATTTTGCTACTTATTTTAAGCAACTTGTAAAGAAACTGATGGGATGCAGGAGCAGCAGCAGCGGCGGCGAGTCGACAAAAGAATGAACGCAGATATTACCGAGAGGGTTGTTTTCCATTGTGTTATAGATAGCATTTCATATCTACTAAATGCGTTATATTCTGTGAAAAACATCATGAAACATGCATGGATCTGATCTGATTTACATATATCAGTATGTATCCATTGTCCGTATACAGCTAATGGAAATGGAAATACATTTATTTATGACCAATGGTGCGTGCATGTGATTTTCTCCCTTTAGCCATATTGTGCGTAAAAAGTCATCATTGCAAATGGAAAATAGGCTATGTCTGTGATATGATGTGATGTGTATATTATGTAGAGGTGTCCAAATGTCACTTTCCTACAATCCGAATAATTTCTGTTGGACCCTAATTGTCAACCATTATGACATTATAATGATGATTTGATTTAGAGAGTAATATCTATATAATAAAATATACATGTTCAGCTCAGCTCATGTTGCCGGATTTAATCGCTTAAAACAACTGGGATGATGGGATACACATAAAATGTACCATGAATGGATAGTTTTGTTAGGTGAATTACCTAATGAAATTTTGGACACGGTGTCCTATGAGTCGTGTAGTTTTGCTCGTCATCGTTTTACACTGCATTAAAAAAAGAAATAGCTCTGCTTTTTATTACATTCTCTTTCCTTTCTATAATTTCTTTCTTGTTGTCCCACAGAGTGATTAGCGAAAAAATTTAATGGCAAAGGAAAAGGGAGTATACACTTGCTTTATAAATCAGAAGAAAAAAGTGTAAGTCACCCACGAATGGTGGTGGTGGTAATAACACTTTAATGTAATATAACACCACACCCTCATTCGTTCTTGATACAGTTGTCACTTGATCAAAAAAACGGATATGGAGTTAATTATGGGACAGGGGAAGTTAGCAAGTAGTCGCTTGTGTAGTGAAAGTACACGAGTGAGTGATTACTGCTCTTGTATAGTCAATATAGTGAGTATCGTACATAATAAATGTAATATATTAAGTTTCAGACACGCTACCACCACCCCGGCATGCCATAAATTTACACTTTCTTCTTTGCTCTTGTAAAAGACACGTCAAAATTATATATTAAATAATAATAATATTATTATGAAATGTAGTATTTTCTCACGTGGCTACTCTAGTTTCTCCTTTTGGAACTTTAAGACACGTACAGTTTTTACTTTCTCCTGATTAATGACAATCCGTTAGCAAATTATTTATTGTGATTTAGATGTTTGGTCTTTAATACAGTTTTGCAGACTGACTTGTGCGTTTTGATATGATCGACCGAGTTTATTTTTAGCGCAACCCTTTTCTACATTGCTGCTACAATGGCTATTTTTGAAGAGATTGTAGTGAATGAACTTGTTATTAGACAAGAAGTTAATTGTTCTTGGTTGGTTACATCATTTTACTTTTTTTTACTGTTTTTTATATGACAAAGCTTTATATGCTTAATGGAATCCGTGGATGTGATGGTACATAAAAGTACTCAAGTACATTTAGCAGCTCATTATATTACATTTTACAAGTTATAAAATATTCTGAAGTAACTAGCTTTGATACAGCGTGTTCTGGGATAAAACAATGTGTGTATGTATTACATATTTAATTACCGTAGAAAGAGATACTATTTTTTGGAATGACACGAAACAGAATGTTGCACAAAATGCGACATAAAAAGGTGCATAAAAAGCTGTGCTTTGCCAAGAAATATAATGTGTCCAGTCCAAACTTTTACTGCTAGATTACTCCCCTCTTGTTTCTAATAAATTCCGACATTAATTCCTTTATTATGGAATTATAACTTAATGTCATTACACTGATTCTGCCCTCATGCATCAAATCAAGGGTTTGGCTAGCTATACTGCTGTCATGCTTGCAACTGATGCTCTTAAGCATTCATCAGGCTAAATTACACACGACGACAATTTTAGAGTGCTGGCCAATCATTTGAACAAGAGAAATGAGACTTACTACTGGGAAAATTATGTACAATGTGCATATTGCCATTTTTAAAAGGACAGCATTGGTTTTATTTGCAATGAATTTTGCTGTAAAAAAGTTGTATCCTTTTAAAATGAGCTCACAGTTTACATGGTATTTTTAGAGCTGCTACTCTCGAGATGAGAAAAAAAATATTATTAGCTTGTTAGCTACTTTCATGCATGTGTTTCGGTACTTAAGCATTTAAAGTGTATGATAGGGAGAGAGCTATGACGGTGAAAATTATACATTGTGAGGGTGGTTTACTAGCTCAAAGCAAAGCTTTAGCCCCGGCACCACCACACTATCCACGAACATCATCCTCCATCAGCTTTCCCTGAGCATTTATACACCAAGTCATGTGAATGTGTGTGTTGTATAAAATGGGAAATGTATTTGTGTACGACGACGACGACAACGACAAAACGTCACTCAAGTCAGGGCAACTGACAAGGGGAAAAATGAAGTGACATTCACGCCATGCCATTACATTTATATACTTCCCACCATCATCGTCGTCGTCGTCGTTGCGTTGTCCCACTACTCTTGGGTTTGTGGCTATTATAGACGTAATATACTACTCACTTTCTTCTTTTAAAAGTCGATCTAAAAATACATATTCTGAAGAGAAAAAAACATGTTATATCACTTGGGTAAGTGGGTACACGCCGCCAGTGTGCACATGGGTATTTAATAGAGAGGATGCCATTATCGTTGTAAATAATTCCAAACTCACCACCAACTGTGACCCTTTACTACTCCATTCTTTTTTAAACATCAAAACACATTATTTATGAACTACAGTTTTTACATGTTAGGAAAATTCAGAATTTTAATACATATTATGTATTACATACGCATATCAATATCTATATATTTTTCTAAGCTAAATATTTCTATCAGAAGAGTAAAAAAATGGAAATAATTTTTAACGATATTTTTTTGTTTTACTTTTGGCCACTCGGTGATCATGCACTTTTATTTTGCTGAAGTTTAAGTAATGCTTTCCGACGAAATATTTTTTTGTTGAAGGAGACGCGACTATGTTTTTTTGGAAAATATTAACCCTGGCTGTTTGAATATGTTGCTTGTCATAAAATAAATTGTGCAAATATGCAATGCGAATAATAGCCCAGTGAAAAAAACGTTGCCAGTGACACAAGCATTAAAGCCGTCATGGTTACTTTTAGATAGCTCATTACATCCACTTCTCTTGATGACATGGCACAGGCTTTTTTGTGAAGCAGCCCTCTTGACTTGACTGACTGAAGAAACACTGACAAGCTTTATGTTAAATGGCTGATAATAATTGTATGAAAGCCACTTGTAAGTATTCTTATCATGAAATTTGCCAAATGTGATGGTGATGAAGTAGAAAATGGGAGTCAACAAAAAAGTGAAAGCTTGTTGAACAAAAAAAGTCATATTGAATCGTATGAATGGATCCAGATTATTTTTTTACGAGACGGTGTCTTTTATGTTTCATCCCACTCACGTAACACCTGTCTTAGGAAACTAGAGGATCTACTTTACTGAAAACATTCATGGATGTGCAGTACTGCACTTTATTTTAGTTAGCGTCATCTGTCCTGGTATTATGCTAGTAAATTGATCATTGGTTATTGATTTGTCATTTTTTGGACCCTGCTGTGCCATTATAATCATTGCCGTCTCAAAAAATGTGGTCGCATCCTTTACCAGACAGACATCCACTTAACTTTTAACGTTTTAGTTTGGAGGCAGCAGGTGCTCAAGAATACAGCGTAGCTATCATTATCCAGCCTACTCGTGTAAGTAGAACCACAAAAAGGTATCCATCCTTTTTTACTTCAAAAACAATAAAAGTTTTAACGTTTCAAGATGACAGCGTTGTGACCTGGTTTTTAATAAGATGAATCGAAATGATGTGTCACACGCGTTATGCGTTTGGTACGCAATCAGTGACATATCACTCATTATGATCAACATTAATGTTTTTTACTCAAGTTTATGCGTGCGTAAGGTTTCCATTGTTCGGAACCATGGCGATCAATACCCGTTTCAATCAGTGCATTTTTTTGTGTGAAAGTAGTAAACCATATGGCGAATCTACACAAAAGGAAATCATGCTTTTGTATGTATGCTTTATATTCATTGTAGAGGAATTCAAGTAGATGGACTCTTTTTTTGGGATTCTTCTTCTACAGCTTTTCGCCGCGTCGCAGGGCAATGTCTGCTTTTAATAGTATTCTTGCAGTTTATTACACAGACGATCAAGGCATCATCATGATGATCTTGATCTGGTCGGGGTAGGAAAAAAAGCAAAGTGATGTACTTTTTTCACATAATCGAAACCGATTTGGCTCAGTTCCTAAAGAGACACTAGAAAAATGTAAAAAGGAGACGGGACAGACTATTCAGTATCGATTTAGTAAAAAAAATCAAGATCAAACTGAACTGGGCACTACTTTACAATCCAGCAGAATGGAAATTGCACTGTATACTTTGAGTAGTGTGGAGGATGACTCTATTGGATGATGATTTTTTATGCTAAAGTGTACATTTAAAATTAATGGTTTATATAGATACATGTACACACTTAAGAAAGGATTCTAGTTTCGAAATAGTTTTCTCGGAAGACAAATTATTTAGGGGAAAAAAGTTTCTTAGATAACTTTCCCTTGATTTCCCTACCCCGGTTCCGGGGGAAGTTGAGACATCATGATTTTTTGTCACATGACGGCTTTTCAACGAAAGATGTATCCGGCTGTTTGAAATATTAAAAGACTTAAACTTCCTTTATTACAAATAAAAAAATTGCTGAAAAACCTGGAACATCAGGCCAGACCAGTGTATCCCATTTGCCATCTTAATACAAAGCTAGTTAAATTTTAAGCTGTTTAAACATGTTAAATTTAGATTTAAAGAGTAAATGAGGCAACTAAATCATTTTCTTCGTTGTTGCGTAAAACTTTTGATGTTGAAATGTGAAAGGCGAGGAAGTGAGCAAACTAATGTATGAGAGAAAAGGAAAAAGAAAGAAAGGGGGAAACCAGAGCAAAAGAGAAGGAAGAAGACATGTATGAATGCGTAATAAGGGAGAAATTCTGTAGGGGTTTCCCTTGATCCATGATTATTACACCACATAAAAATTGAGTGGTGTTGTTTCTTTTTGGTGACGACCGACGACAAGAATTTTTTGGTGATGGGTGGAAGAGGAAGCTGACTTGTATCATTTTTTGGGATATCTGGGCAAATAAATGTTCTTTTATTATTATGTTTGGTAGTAGGAGAAAAATATGGAACGGATTGTCTTGTGTTTACACATTTACAAGATAACCCAAAAAATACATACAAATGTTTCCTTGAAGTCTCTAAAGTTAACTTACTGACATGGCTTGAATAATTTTTGGTAGGGAAAAGGATGAATGTCGTCTTTTTCGAAATGGGTTTAAAAATATATAAAGTGCATCCTCAAATTTGGGAAACAAGCAGCTCAAAAAAATCGCTGGTTGTTCCGATTTAGGAAATGTCATCTCTTTAAAAAAAATCAACATGCATAGCTGCAAATAAACATGGAATGAATGGGAATCATATAAATCCGTTTACAATGCACATTTTTTGTTTTGTTTTCTGAGAATATTTTTAAAAGTACAATTTACACTTGTTTGTTTTATTGCATGCACATATATTTATTTATAAAAATGACACTGAATTTCTTTTTTTCAAGGGGTCAGTCAGCACATAAATAAAAAAAGATAAATTTTCTTTCTTGTTGTGTCAAGATTTCTATGCATTCTTTTTTCAAAAAATAACAAAAAATAGGTTTTTATTTCACATTTCCATTTTATGGAATCTCGAAAACTTTTAGTGTTTCATTTTCCCTCTACTAAATATACTTGTATTGTAAAACCAAAGCATCATGATCATCGGCAGTATAAAAAAGACAAGAAAGTTTTCTCTCTTTTTTCTTCCAGTCTCTTCATTTTTATGTTCGTTTGAGTATATTTGTGCGTCTCAAAAGGATAATATTTTACGGTTCCTCTGTTAACTTGTGAGCAACAACCAATTTGCCTTGCATTTGAGGATTTATAGCTTTCGGAATTCTCTCTCTTCACACTTTACTTGCTTTGCTTTCTCACTTTACTTGATATTCTTTTTTGTTTACTTTGTCTAAGAACTATACTGTAAAAAAATGACACTGGATTTACAAAAATGTTTGTTTGTATTCCAGGGATTACTTTTCACTACTGAATAGCTCTAGCATCACCACCACCACCCAGTTCACTTTTTTTTCCCTCGGTCTTTTCTCTTTTCACCACTTTTTTATTCAGTGCACCATGTTTACCTGTTTTTATGTGTAAAACGTTTATTTCTAAAATGCCAGAGTATTTCTCTGATGCAATTCTCTGATAGTCTTCATTTCACACCAACTGATTTGCATGCCAAGAGGAAGAGGTTTCTTTCCTCCTTTTTTATTTTGGCAAGCCATAAGTGGGGGTGGATTTTGGATTGGATATGGTGTGTGCAGAGAAGTGTGAAGCATCATGTTTTGGTTTTTAACGAATAAAATGCTCAACTTCCTCCTCCTTCTCCCAAAAATACATTCATTGTTTCTGCGGATTAAATTACATAAACGAACATCATCGCTGTACATAGAGCATTAATAAATACAGTGTATGTGATCATGGTAGAGTTAGCACCATACTCTGTCTACCGTATCGTATGTAATAACATCATTATTTTTTTCACAGAGTTCATACGCGCTTACATCACACTTCATGAATTTATAGTATAAACCTGTAGATTTCACAGTGCAGTCTCAAAAGATCAAACGAAAAATTTAGAGGGAGTTGGATTTGGGGCTGCTGCTACTGAGAAAGGCGGTGGTACTGGTATGGTGGTGTTGGTAAAGCGGAAGGAGAAAATTCCTGTGACAAGAGAGCAAATATTATATGATCAAGTGCGTATAAGTTTCAAATGAAAGTTTGTCTCATATTTCACAGGGTGATGGTTTCACGTAGAAAGCTAAAAAAGAAAGGAATGAGTTTATATAGAAATTTAAGTTTCATAAAACATCAACATCATCAATAAACACTCGTATGGCACAGGGCAGGGTCATCATCCTTCACCTACAACAATAACCTTTAACACTACACATTTAAGTTTTGTTGAATACAACGTTGTGCAATTTAATATTTGTTTGAAATTCTCTAAGCTTTGTACAGTAACAGTATATCCGGTAATATTAGCCAAGCCAAGAATAACAAGCAAGAGAAAGGTGTGTAGGAGTCAAAATATAAAAAAACAAGAGAGTTGCTTTTGGCTCGGTAATTTTTCGCATTCGTGACAATTGAAGTATGTACTTATGTTTTGTTGAGAGTTCAGGAGGAGAAAAAAAAGAAAAAGACCGCTGCTTTCGCCCAAGAAATTTTTAAGTTATGATGACAGCTTTTTATGTTGGTGCGAGTGCGAAGGGTTACTCTGCTTTTTAAAGTGTGGGACATAATATAATACTTCATCACATATTATAGTATCATTGACATGAAAAATGCTGCGTAAGGACTACTAGTTGAAGACTCGTTGGCAAAATCGAGGTATAGTACAATTTGAAGTAGAGGTCCTCTCTTAAGTAACATGTGCTGTTTTATATTTTGTAAATATTTTCATTGTTTTCGTTGCAGTGCCTTCTGTGTACACAGCACAGCAGAAGGGACCTGGAATTTTTACATACGACTTTCTGCCAAAATAGAAAATAAATGTTTGCACGTTTATAGTGTAGATTATAATGCTTGTACGCATTTTGGTGTTTGACTGTTCCAGCAGCTTGGGTACAGATTGGAAATCAAAAGACAGATTTATTATGCAGAGTGCTAGTGAAAAGGAAGAGAAAAACATGAGGTGATTTATAGCGTTTTAATGAAAGTACAAGAAAGGCAGAAAAAGCGACTCGAAAGAAAACTCGTATTTAAGCACTTAAATATTCAAAAGTTTTTTTTCTGTAGTGTTTATGCCAATATTTAAGCTAGCGACAACATTTTTTCGTCATATTATTGAGTGTTTGCAAAGTTATTTACTTTACTGGATTCTATGCATTAAATAGAAAATGTCAGTTTGGTAAATAAACGATTTTTGGAGAAAATTCGCTTTCGTGAAAGCCGTAAATCAGGATTTTCGTATTGAAACTACGCTCAATACACAAATTTTGACAGTTTAGCTATTTTGCAAAACGAAAAAAATAAACTGCGAAACAACCGCGTTACCTGTATTTAAAACTTTAGCAAATATTTATTTTTTGCTCCGAAGTGAAAAATTACCAGTTTAAAAAAGAGTTTATTCTTAAAAAGTGCCATTTGGTTTACAAACAACCACACACAGCTTATTTGCTACTGAACTAGGATGGGATCTCATCATCATTCTAATCACGTCATGTATACTGGAAATGCTAAATGTATCATTTTTAAACTAACCCATGAGGATAACCAACCTACAAAAAAGTAATTTTTCAAACAACCAAAAAAAGATAAATAAGGAAAAAGCAATTAGACCAAAAAAAGATTGTCAGAGATGCATGCACGCCTACTTTTTTCTGAGTTTTTTTCTCTTAATTCTAAAAAAAGTAGAGAAAATCTTCTTCTTGCACATTTTCTCTACTTTATATATTGTTAGCGTGGTGGTGGTGGGTGAACTCATTTGTTTATTTTCTCGGAATGTACGTAACGCATGTGTTGTTTCCGTAATTGTATCTCTCTCTTTCTCCTTCACTTTCACACTCACACACCATACCAGTCCAGTGGAGTATTTATTATTATTGCAACTTAAGTGGAAATGTACGTGTTTGGATTTCGTAAAATGTCTTTCTTCCTTGTTACCCTGAAACTAAAACAAAGTTTCTTTCTTTTTTGTGTTAATTTTCTCATTTTGGTCCAGAGAAAAAAATAGTTCTAAAATAAATGTGACTATGAAGAAAAAGGGGTAGCTCGTCGTTGTCATCATCATCATGTCGTCGTACTTGATGATACAGTGTGATGATAACTGGTACCAAAAATTTGTACTTATTCATTTTCAAACCAAACCACACACAAAGCAGCTTCTCCCATTTTCTACTTAAATCATGCAAACTGTACGTTAAGAAGAAGATGAGGAAAGATGAGAGAAAAAAAGTGTGGAAAAACATTCAACTTAAAATCTCAACACTTCTATCTTCATCTTCACCAACACCACCAAAACTCTTTCTCAACTCAACAGAATGAACTATTATACAAAATACAAAGTTGTTTCCCTTTTCATGAATGAATGAAAAAAGAGGGTGTGAGTGGTGAAATTTTCAGCTGAAAAGGGTGTTCTACTGTCTCTCTTTCAACATGTAAAACAAATGTGTACACAAACTCACACTTAATTATCATCCAGAAAATTCACTTTTTTCTTTAGTGGGTTTTACTACTGCCCTCCAGACGGTTGTAGAGCTGTTTCCCAAGCTAAAATGATCATGATGCTTTTTGGTGGTGATGATGATGAAAATGAAAGTAAAAACCTTCCTTCCTTCCTATTTTTTTTATAAAAGCAACTTTGATGACCTAAACTATAGTCCCCACTTGTTTTCCTCTTGATCATGTTTGCTGGTGTGCTGTATCTATCACAAATGAGCTAGTGTTCTCAATTATTGTGGGTTTCTTCTTTCCTTCTAAAGAAATGTTTACTTAAAAACAAGAGTGTTTACTGTACACTGATATAAGTAGGTATATAAAAACATCAGACACTTGACTGAGTAGCTCCAATTTTTCTTTCTCTGGTTATTTCACATCACTCTTCTGGACACTACATTTCCCCTCCCTTTTCCCTCTTTCTTTTTACGGCATATGGTGTAGACATGGACATTGGCCTGCCTCGCTTTCTCAAGTTTCTTTCTGAATTGTAATTAGATTTGTTGGTGAATAAAAGTGTAACAAAACCACAACAGGGAAATAAAAAAGACAAGGGAAAACTGAGATTTTCAACTTGCTAATTACTTGAAAATGAAATAAAATCAGGAAAAGAGACAGTTAAGTTATAAATGAGAGAATTAGAATGATCGTCATCAATTATTTGTGGAAAATATTTGTGCTTTGAATCAGATTACTGGAAATACACAATTTTTTACATTGAAAATCGAAGACAGAACTGGAATACTCCCCTATCACACTTGACTTGTATGTTATTTTGGGAACCACCATAAACTTAAGTGTATTTACACAGCATTATATAGAGAATACAAGAAAGGCTCAATTTTAAAGCATGTGGGATATATAAGAAGTGGATTAGGCACTTATTGCAGTGTTCTGTCTTAGAAAAAAGGATTACACTTGACTTTTAGATACCATCAAACTTGTTGATGTTTATTGTGTAGTAACAAGAAGAGAAGTCTCGAACTACTTCTCTCTTCCTTGTCATGTCATCTCCTTTTTTACTCTCCACTCAACTCACTCTGTTCATTCATTATTGCTGAGATTTTGTGGATAAAAGGGAGAGAGGGGAAAAAACTTGGGAATTGTGTTTTCATTTTGGATAGAAAAAAACTGAGCTTATTTTCTTATGTGAACACACTTGTGTACAAAGCGAATAAACAATAACCGTTTGTAAAAAAAACAAGATGTAAAGTAAGAATATTTCATGGAATATTATGCTATCATTATCATGACCATCGTTGTCGCCATTGAATATGTAGTTTATATAAAAAA
>JAQFXM010006051.1:0-13861 GCA_034693345.1 Entomobrya multifasciata | reverse complement strand
AACAAGGTAGTAGAACTGGTATTGCTGGAACTACCACAAAGTAAAATAGATACATTGAGACCACGCAAGTTGCCAACATCGATGAAAAGAAAGTATCGTCTTTAGATGGAATTTTTAATGTGCCTTTACTTTTTTGTCTGGAAAGATTAACTAATGCGTTAAAAAGTTGACAAAACTCTGGACCTTTTATATTAAAAACAAGGTATGCGAGAGAAATGGATAGTTTTGCGATGAACAAAACTCCATGGTATACAATTATTATTAGATTTTTCTGGAAAGAAAATAAGCAAAAATAACACAATTCAAAGAAAGTCTGGTATAAAGATAATTGCACTAGTAGAGGCCAAACAAATTTTCTTATTATTTTAAACCATGTGGAATGATATTGGACAAGAGTGAACTTTGACTGAAGTTTTATGGGAATTAAAAACAGCAGGTTATGGGATATGTACACAAGGTTTTGAAGTATTTCATTTGTTGTTTTTGAAAGCATCTCGGACGTTTTACATAAGGCAACCACAGTATGAAAACAGCTAAAACATAGTAAAAAGACGTCAATTTCTCAAAAACACTTATGCGCAAAATAATCAACAAAAAATATTTATCTGAAAAACAAGTTGTTTTGACGGATATGTCGTGGCAAAAATATTTACGAATTTTAATTAAGAACAACTGGGTCAGTTAAGATAGAAATAAGAAAGTTTTAAAAACTTAAATGTTTACTTGAATTGTGTAAGCGTGTAATATACTTATATGTACGTTTTAAAAGGTGACTTTATATATTTTATATATTTTTTACATATTTTTAACATGGCACTATCCGAATTATGGTTAGACTTTGTCTTATTTGTATAGAACTTACTTTAAGGAAACAGTGAGTGATTTTCTGGAACGGTGGACCGCCTACAAAATAAAACTCTAACACAAAAACCGCGCAAAAGCTAGCATCAATTCAAAAATAACATCGTTAATATCTATAGTTTCTAGTTACCCGGTTTTAGTAAAAGATGTTTTTTAAAGTGAAACCAAAAATAGTTTGTTAAAAAATTGGCAAAAGTCTAAAGCTTCCTTATTGACTAGAAAATATGATGTTGAAACAAATGATTTTAATGTAAGAATCCATGATATAGTATTACTACTAGGTTTATACGGAAACACGACTACTGGACAAACAAATTTATTGAATGCTTTTAACAACCCGCAGTAAGGATGGCTATGAATATATTTAGAAGATGACTTTAATGGAATTTTACGAAATACGCTGCAGGAGAAATATACTGAAGCGTTGATAATTTCGATTGCTGATTTTGTTAGCATTTAAAAAAAAATGATTTGTCCAGTTATACCAGAAAACCAAGTTCTAAGCTTCACGAAAAGTTATAAAAATTACTTCTTTAAATGCCCTATAAACTTGTACAAACCGAATTTACAGGAGCTAATTTAGCAACAATTGTGTAGAATTCAGCGTCGTATCGGAATATGATCAGACCAGTTTCTAAGAAACTTGTCGAAACTTAAAAAATAACTCCAAAAAAAGTCCCAATAATTATCAGTCACGTTTAAGTTTATATAAATGTATTAGTTTTACTTCGACGATTGTTTCCGCATCTTCATTTAAATCTATTGTACGATATTTTAGTGTAACTAATACAAATTGTTTGTGTAAAAAACCTTACCAGGCATACTATGCAACCAGGCAAAAATATTGACAAAAGCCAGGCTAAAACAAGTATCCATTGCATATATGTAATCCAATATGCCTTGTATAAATATGTTATTCCGTGTTTCCATAAAGCTATTACACTGCACCGTTTCTATAGTATATTCACGTTTGAAGTGTAAAAAAATCCCGCAAATATTCCCAGTAGATTTAACCAGGAAAAACGTTCGATGCAAAACAAACTGCATTAAACTAGGAAATCTACTCCGATCTAAACAATGGAAACTACCCATACGTAACACAGTTTGTGAACAACTACGGATAAATTTTCTGGTCCATTTGCAATCACAGTCACAACTGTAAATTTTCCATGTTTGCAAAATCTTGCGAGACCTCAAACAAGTTCGACTTCCTATGTCAAGCACAGCCCACACTATGGCAGTATTGAGCAGAAAGCTAATATTCAACAAGGCTGTTGCCCAAAAATGTAAATTTCGTCCAAACTCCAGTAATGAATACAGCAAAGCAATCAAAACTACTGCTCCGCTGAACTGTAGAATAGGTAAAAGATAACTTTGAAAAGAAACGTTAGCAAGTAGAATAAGAATTTGTGTCTGCCTATAATAAACTGAAGCCAATAGACAAATATTTGAATCATGTTTAAATCTTGCTGTCGAAAGGAACCTTTAAAAGACAAAATCATTGAATATCTTATTTCAATTGCAGAAAAAAATTAAGTTGAATTTGGTTTATTAAATATTAAACTTACTCTTTCATTCTCAACATTTTATTAATGCACTTTATTGTGGCACACAAAACAAAAACCAAAAGGGCTCCTACTGATCCAATAGGCAACATGAATGCAAAGTTTGCACAGAAAACGATTATTCGAAATATTGCATCGTTGGTAGTACCAATTATCCAACAGGTAATCGGAGTTTTGTGAAAACCAGGTAGAAATAGTGAAATTAATGGGAACACGACAGAGTATAAAGCCACAATGAACACAGTACCAATTGCCATTAAAATGAAAATAGTATATCGTCACCGTTTGTTGTGTCTTTTAAATGTATATTAAAAGCACGAACTTGATTTCTAGTTGATAGATGAATCATTGCATTAAAAAGTTGATAGAGCTGAAGATTTGCTGTATTGAATACAAAATGAGCAATTGAAGCAGAAAGTTTTGCAATTAGTAAAACTCCATGGTAAAGTAATATCACAAGATTTAATTGTGAATCTAGCTTGCAAAAGTACCAAAGCTCAACGATTGTTTGGCTCAAGGAAATTTGTAATACTAACATCCAAATATATTTACTGATGATTTTTAAAAGTTTATTTTCAATTACGTTGTGACCAAATTTTGATTCGAATCGCATTGGGACTAAATGTAGTAGGTTGTGTGATAAATAAATCAGTCCATTGAAAACCTCGATTGTTGCTCTTGTTAGCATTTTGGTTATGAGTAGATTTGTTAAAGGTCCACTGTATTTTCGAACTGCTTAGTTTGGAAGCTAAAAAACTAAAACTATAACGAAGTGCGGAGTTTGGGAATTGAAAAGTTTCCACGAGGAAGAAAAACAATCTCTGTTTTCAAAATATGTTTTTAAAAACAAAACAATATCAAACGCTATTATTGGAAATTTGGATGAAAGCTTTAGTTTTTGTCACTACTCGAATGTGTTTTGTTTGATAATAATTTTTGGAAAACAAAAGAAAAACATGTTATGTCATAAATAAGATTTTGAGTGAATTATATATAAGGTATAAACACAATATGGGCAAGACTGAATTTAGGGAAAAGCTTACGGCTTTAATTAATTGACATGTAAAGTAAATGATAATATTTGACACATTCGAAGTATTTGGGCTATATATCCATTTGTTGTTATATAAGTGGAATTTGTAAGCATTGAATTACGTAAGTGCTTCGTGTGTTATTTCAGTTACGAACGTGTTATTATATATTAAGTGTAATTAATTCGAATAAAGTTGTAGTACATAATTTATAAGGATAGCGTAACATATTTAAAAATCCAAAGTTTAAAGCAGTCATGACATTTCCTCATTGCAAAAGAAGGTTTGAACATAAAATTGTCGGAATTTATAATAGTACTTAACAAGTTGTGATGAGCTATCACTATCACAAATTATTGACTGGAAGTTAGCTTTTCACAATTGCAGCTTTATAATAGTGAGTTGCTTCATTTTACTTCAAAAGTAGAGTCGAAATTTTGTACATAGTCGGTTTTGCATAGAATAATTAAGACACAAATTAGCTAGAAGATTAAAATTTGGGTTTAAGAAAATATAAAGGTTTTAAAGGTTTTTCAGATTTCTGATGCATTAGATATTTGCTTAAAATTTGCAACTTCAAATCATGAGGGGCTCGATGTCTAATGAAAACAGTATTTATCTTGGAAAACTAGAAATTAGATGAAGTTTAAAACAAAAAACATAGTGTTACGCCTGACAGCATTTTGTTTATACATTTGATAGTGATAAATGCACTTGTATCGAACACTATCCTAATAGATCCCAATATTAACAAATATCAAACTTTAAAACGGTACATATTAAAAAAATTATGCTTTACTCTAAACCCGTATTAAACCCGTACTAATTAAGAACTGTGAAAGCTTTGTGAAAACAAACTTTAAAAAGTGAAATAGCCCCATCTAAATAGAAAAGTACTGAATAAAAAGTAAATGTGGCCAAAATTAACGCAAATTTGCCTGTCGAAGGGGTCTCTGTGAGGCGATTTGGTGACGTATTCAATCGTATTTTAGGTAACAAGGTAAAAATTATTATTGGATTCTTTTGTTTGGTTGCTTTGCAAAAAGACTAATTTCCAAGATTGTTTGAAACCAGGAAGCGTGTATCGAAAGTTGCCATGTTTGAATTGGAATAATGATGTCGCAAAACTTATTGCCGTTGAAAACTGAAGATCATAGCTTAAATACGCTGAATCTAGGAGTATTTGGATCGTTGCTTATTGTAAGAATTTGTTATCAAAACTTATTATCATTTACTCTGAAAATATGTCAAGCCAGCCGCCAAAATTGGAAAATATTTGAAGAAATTTTTTTATCGTAAAATATCAATATAAAACAATTTCCAGAAAAACAACTTTTGTTCTCACAAAAGTGTCAAAATACGAACACGTGTGTATTTTTATAAAAAACTCCTTTGTCTTTAAAATATGGAATATTGTAGCGAAGTAATTTTAATTGCTTATGTAAAAAGCTAGATTTTGGCATTTTGTGGTTTATGTTAAGTTACTATTTTATGAAAGATATATAAAATATGTGCTTTGGTCAACAACAAGTTTATGCGATGCAAATCAAGAAAGCTTAAAAACGCCTTTGTAATGTTTATTTTAACTTTATTGGTGCCCTTTTCCGGTACGTTATAACATTTAATTGCGAGTGACAAATAGTTATACGTAATCCAAAATCATCCAAACAATTTTCCACCACAAACACTTCAATAACGTAACCAATTCATTTGAAACTTCAAAATCGGAAAACCTATACATTTGTTTGAAGTTTAAGTGGCAAAGCAATTATATGCTCGGAAAGCCAACTTTAAATCCACAACTTATATACATATTATTAAAGGTACCAACGTTTCTTGTGTCTCGATGAATATCAACTTGATGGCATCAGTTTAACAAATATATACAAGTATTTTCATCGAAAATCGACTGCGGAGTTGTAATTTTATAGAGATACTAATTATATGGTTAAAGAAATTCATGTCTATAGAGCACAAATCGAAATCAGAAATTTTTTCGTTTAATTTATGGTTACGTTTTTATAAATGCACACATATCACTTTGCTAAAATTCTATAAGTCTGCACGTGAACAAACAAACCAGAGTGAATCAGTGCTTATCTGACATTGCCTCAAATATTTATATTGAGATAAATATTTCAAATCAAACTACAAATAATTCTAAAGTGTGGCCAATTTTATAAAGAAACAAGTTGAAGTGCGTTTTTCTTATTATTTAAAAGAATGTCGTTCAATGTGAGAAGCGGTGTGAAAACTGTTCATAATATAAGGAGACGAATGGTATATATTCTACTTCAATTTTGTGGGGCAACAAAAGACGTTGTGAAACAGTTAGACAAAGTTATTCTTTTGAGACTGACTATGAACCTAGTCGACAAATTTAAATGTGCACCTGTAAAACACGAAAAACACTTGGAAAATTTCCAGTTCTCTCCAAAAAGTATTCGTGAATTAAAACTTCTTAAACTAATGTGCGTAATTCATAGTATGGCAACCTGCCTACAAATTGTCCAGTGCATCTTCAAAGCGTCAGAAGAAAGCCCAATTTACCAAATACTAACATGGATTGCATGCATTGCGAATTCAACGGCAACACTTTTCTTAAATCTCAGTCGGAATAAAGAGGTTACGTTATCAATTTATCTCAACAATATTTTCCAGTTCAAAAAGAAACACTCATCAGCTTTGTTTAAATCATCAAATGATAGCATTTCAGGATGTGACATGTTAATTCTATTATTTGTGCCATTTGCAGTTTTAACATGTGTCTCGTTTCCGCCAATTATTGTTTTGGGTTTTCATTGGATTGCACCATGCAAACCATCCTTAATCGGATATTTTCTTCTGAGCGAATGTGACTCATGTAACGATTCTAATGCTTGTTTATTCAAAAGCTTACTGCAGCTTAGCCTCAAGATAATTCTAATGGCGGGAAACCTTGCACTGATGTATTTTGGGATAATGAATATTCTATTTATCGGTGTTGTCATTCATACCCTATCCATGATGGCCCTTAGAGAAAATATTAAGTGCTTTGAAAAACTGTTACAAAATTCATTGTATTCGTATTTAAACTCGATTTTGTACCGAGAGCTTCAAATTTTAACGAACATGTTAAATACAATTCAACAAAACTGTTTGGCGGTTATAATTCTTGCAGCTATAACAATTGGTGCATTCAGCTCCGTTCTTTTAGTAACATATGGTAACAGCAAGAGCAATGGTTTTAACATATTTGTTGCAGCGGTATTGATAGCAAATGTGGCGGATTCAATGGTTGCTATATTAGTCGTACTGGGTGGAATGGTGCTGGCTTATGTTCACTCAAAAAACCTTCTTATGGATACAAACAGAATACATTTGAAGAAAAGAGTAGGAGGAGCTTGGATAAAGAAATATTTTAAATCTTGTAACAAACTTAAGATAAAATTTGGCGAAAGTAATTATCTTGAAGAGTTGACACCACTAAAATGTCTTGACGTTGGTTTTAACTTGACAATCCAAATATTGCTGTTAACCAGAATTCAATAGTAATGTCCTAAAAAACTAAATTATTATTAATTTCTTCCGACAAACTTTATTTAGTCTTAGTCTTCAATTAATTCTACTTAGTGTAAATATTTATACAATATACTTTGAAATAAGGATGTGTTTTTAACTGCGCTGTTATATCAATTATAGCATTTGGAGAGAAATATAACAATTATTGGTAGGATTATATATTTTCTGTTTTATTAATACGCCAGCTCAAATAAAGAGAGCTACAAATATCGAACACTATACTAACTTAAGTTCAGAACTTTTGTTGGCATTAATGCTTACCGGTTGTATTTTAATTGCTTTGATAATCTAAGTTCTCATGGTTATGATTAGTAATGATAGCGTGACTGATATTAATATTATTTTGTTGGATACATATTTATGTTGCAACATTTCTGAATATTATATGTTTGTACTAGGAGGTATGGTTAACACTAATACACAGTCAAAGAATGTAGATATGATATAGGAAGGTTAAGTAATGAATCCAAAAATAAATAAAAAGTGGAATCGTCAGTTTTTGAAATCTTGTGAAAAGGAACATAACATGTCAAGATTTTAAATTCTGGGAAAAGTCAACACCTTTTAAATGTTACGAAACTTCCGTAAACCCTACCCTGCAAATATTACAGCTATTATTATGTAAGGGTAGAAAATTTGGTTTGTTTTCGCAAATATCTTAGACGAGTATTTATTCGTCTGTATTAGCTTAACATTGCAAATATTTTAAAACCAATAAAACAAATATAATATTGCATGTTTCATAAGTGATGGAACTAACACTAAGATAATTAAATTAAACTGAGACAATTAAGCACTACGCCAAAATATAAATTCGTTTGCACATATTTGTGAATGTTATAAAGCGCTTGCTCCAGACACAATCATTGCATATTAAAATTAAGTAAATACTTAAAAACCATCAAACCCAAACATAAAAAATGTACATTTCTACTCATAATATTTTTGATTCTAGATATTTTCATAATACTAACTCGTATATATTGTTAAATATGCATCCTTTCTGAAGTTGAACTCAACTTAAACATTTTAAATTGAAACTTAAGATGGTAAATCAAAATCTGCCTACTATAAAAGTTGATTAAGTGTAATCATTAAAAAATACTTTCGAGAAAAAACAGCACGTAGATTAGCTTAGAATGTTTTATAAATAATGAAATATTTTGGTTATTACTGAATATCTGAAGTTTCATTTGGTTAGGCCGAATTCCCAATGTAAGCTCAAAAAGTTAGCTTTATATTGAAAACATTTATGTGTTATGTATTTTTCAAGCTAAGCTTAACGTATAAATAAACAAGATGATCTACGATAATAACAAATATCGTCAAAACAGGTTTTGTTTTCTTGAAAATTATAGCCTCTTAATTCTTATTGGTCGCAGTTATAAGCATAAGAAATTTATCTAAACTTCAAATTAGGCTACTTAATTAGTTTTGGTATTGGAGAATCATGAAAACTAATTAGAACATGTTCTGACCTGCCGATTTTCTTGAAATTGATTTGCTCGTGGATCTTCGCGAATTTATTTGGGCTTTTTAAACAAAACATGTTTCAATAACATTGAATATACAAAACAAACATATTAGACGTATAAAAGTAAACAACATCCTTTGTGTAAATATTTTATACTTTAGCATAGCACGACGCCCAAGAAAGCATTCAGAAGTTGAGGTTCGGCAATAGTTACCTGAATATTAAAATATAAGTAATCACGTAGGAAACGATACTGAGATCCCACTAATATTTCCAGTTGATTTTACCAGAAAAAATGTTCTCTGCAATACAAATCGCATGAAACCGGGAACCCTACCTCTATCTAAATCATGGAAAGATCCCATACGAAGCACAATGTAGGGGCAGCTTCGAAAAAACTTAACCCTCCATCTGCAATTGCAACGTTTAGTGTTTAACTTCCAACTAAGCAAAAATTTGCGGGACTTTAAAATAGGCTGACTTCACATATCAAGAATCACCCATATAATAATAACTCCAACTACAAAAATAAAATTCAGCAAGAAGGTATTGGAAACTGGCAAATATTTTCCAAACATTACAATTGAATATAAAATCACAATTAATATCACTGCCCCATTAAATTCAATCATTGGCAATAGATGAGCCTGATAACAGATGTTTGTTAATCGTACAAGAACTTGTATTTCTCTGTAGCGGCTTGACGCCAACAAACAATTTTTTGGTTGGTGTTGATTATTTGAATTCCAAAACACACTATTAATAAATCAATCATTTTATTTTTTAAGTAGATTTAAGCTATAATAAATTTTAGTTGGTGCAACTTACTTTAATCTGGCCAGCATTGTGTTGATACACTTTACTGTAGCGATGATGCTCACAGCATAGAGTGCTCCAACTGGTCCAATAGGCAAAAGAAATATCAAATTTAGAAAAGAAACTATATATCTAAATTTTATGTTATTGCAATTGCCCAATAACCAAGTAGCTGGCGGGGTTTTATAAAAACACGGCTCAAGAAAGGAAACCGTGGGAAACCCTACCAAGTAAAACGCTAACATAAAAACCGCACAATAAGCTAACATAAATGAAAAAACAACATCGTTATTTTCGGAAGTCTGTTTTAACCGTTTCTTGGAATTACTTGTTTGGGTTTTCATTGAAATAGAAAATATTGCATTGAAAAAATGACAAAACTCTGAGCATTTAATGTTGAATACAACAAATGCCGTTGAAATTGATGATTTTAAGATTAGTAAGCTTCCATGATAAAGTATAGTTACTAGGTTGATCTTTTTAGCCAGTAAACAAAAGTAATAAAATTCAAGAATTGTTTGCGCTAAAGAAACTAGTGCTATTGCTGGCCACACAAATTTGTTGAAAACATGAGACAATCCGTAGCTGTTATGTATATGAATATTTTTAGAAGATAATTTTATTGGTGTTATATGTAATATGTTGCAGGATAAGTACAAGAGGGCTTGAATAATTCTGATTGTTGCTTTGGTGAGCATTTTTAGAACAATGCTTTAGTCTAATTTATTATAAAAACGCTTATGTGTAATGCCAAATTACAAATGGAAAACTTTTAGGCCAGAAATATATGATTCGCAAAAATCTTAAAATCAACTGATGTTTTGATCGACGTGTTGAAATACTAACATTTACCTAGTTTAATTAAAAACGTGTCAAATTTCTCAAAAACAAGCTGACGTACGTATAAATATTTAATATATTATTTGCGCGTGTGATGATATCATAAAATATTATTAATCTCGAGCTAACTGAAATGAATGAGTTTAGTGATTTTCAGTATTACCGTTTAATTTCTTATAACACCTGGACTTTTGCTTGGAATGAAACCTTTAAAATTTCTTAAATGGGTTAGAAATTCACGATTTCTTGTAATATTTTTCGCTAAATATTTTCTCGTTCCTAGAATTTAAAATAAAATTCCGAATATGAAATGTTTTAGAACAACTATGCTTAAATAAACTATTGTGCATGTTTGCTTATCTCCAAAACTCGATGGGTTAGGGAAAATGGAAAGACTTTTATCAATTAAGATTAGAACTGAACCTGGCAACCAACAGTGAACAATATCTAACTTTGTAAAATTAGGTTATGATTAAAGTACAGGAGTAAAAAATTATTTGTTTGAAATAAAAATTTAATTTTGTGTTGTGCAGTCATTTTGCTGCCATACGACGAACATTGGAAAAGCCGAGGAACTAGTAGTGATGTTCACAGAACTTTGTGAACATAGTAGTAAATGTCTTGTGGACGACCACAATTTTATTTGGTCTATTTCAAACTAACCGGCTATCTTTATTTATGTTTAGAGTAATAACAAATCATAGAGAACAATTGGAAAATTGTTTTAATCTGAATTTGAATCCACCAAAAATGTATTTATATTTATACAAGAGAAAGAATTACTACATAGATAGATGTAAACTATTTCTCTATGTGAGAATGTGTGTACTAGTTTATACACAAAGACAAAATTGTAAATTTTTTTACACAATTTTTTTTGGACTGTTAAAAACTTGAAAAAACGGTTATACCAACTTTAGGAAAATAATTTTTTTATTTTCCTAAAGTTCCTAAAAGTTCTTAAAAGGAAAGTAACCTTTACATATAGAAATTACGCAACAAAGTTTTCTTTGTATTTTGAAATGTGATTTTTAACCAGGTTTTTTACCAACATATCGGCAAGTTTACGGAATACTCTGCGAAAATAATTTGTTTACTCTGATATACTCCAAAAACGAACTAGGTTATGTTTTTTTCATATTTTTTGAATTGGACGAATATCAAATTTATTTAATATCAGATTAAGAGAAATATAAAACTAAATTAACTATCCGTTATGTCTAATAATTCATGAAATGAGGTTTACAAAATTATTAAATCTATTAAAGTTGTATTTACAGAAGAGCTGTCATGAAGTATTGATACCGTAAAAAATGTTTCAATGTTCGTGGAAATTCGACAGCTGCCTCAAAATTAAGTAGAAAACCAAAATTCAGAGATGTGATAGTGAAGTCCGACATGATTGACGTCATGCATATTAGATGTATGGTTTTAAATTATACTACATGTAATATTGTTCAAAATAATGAACTAGTTATCTTAGGCTTCATGTCACTTCCATTTTTTCACAGTATTCATGAACAAGTGACAAATAAAATGAAATATTTTTGTTTCAACTTTATGCTTGCTACTAGTTTGTAAGATAAAAATATGAAGATGATAATTGTACATAATTATAATATATACAAGCACATTTACTGAACTGTCAAGCTCAGTATTACCTTTTACATATTTCCAAATTCCTTGATGACGCTCAGCCGTCAGATTGTATCCAAACTTTGTAACATGGTATTAAGTATGTTATAACTTACATTCCATTTTTGGAAAATAGAAACACTTTTTGTCGAAAGCTTTGTTATTTTCTAGTCTAGGCTGGGTTTTCAATTGGATCTGTCGAGTTGTTTTAGGAACAATTGTAAGGAAACGTCGTAATAAATAAGGCGTCCAAAGACCAGCCTAAAATTTACCATACTGGTTCATAAGATGAGTAAAAAAGATACATAAAATTGGATCTTAAAAATTCACAGAATTTTATGGAACATCGAACTGCAATTTATTTATGGTTGCCTTCTTATAAGAAAGTCAGTTCGCCAAATAGGTACGAAGAACCATGAAATGTATAACTAGTTATGTGGTAAAATTCCTGCACAGATTTGTTGTTTTTATGAATGCAAATGTTATCGAAAATATTGATTCAGTTACATGAAAAAGTTCACCAACCAACAAAAAGATGTTATATTTATACAAGACCCGAAATATGGTTTCAAACATCAGAAAATTTTCTAAACTAGATTAAGACCGTGAGTCTAAGCGGAATTGATAATTTAAAATTTTCCAGTTTCCATGTCTACAGATAGAGGCACGCTAAGACATAGAAAATACATACATTCTGGGACACAACAAATGGGTCATTTTGGTAATTTAGTGAGGAATATGGTACTTAAACGTAGTACTAATTTTTTTAAATCGAGGTTAAATATCAGAATAAGGTAAAGATACACAATAATTGGTTTTGTTTTGGGGATAGCGACGAATCAATCTTGTCAATAGCCAATCTAATCAGATAATTTTGATTCAATAATTTCGATGGATTGGTTTGATATCTGATCAGCCCAGCTAGGTATCAATGCTCAACTAAATACAAAACGACTATGTATCAATGTCCAAACATTGTGGCAGATGTTTTTGCAGGAAAAAATAAATATTTACTCAAAATTTTATTATGTTTACCACCTGAAGTTTATATTTGCAAACGACAAATCATTTGTGTAGTGTTAATAAATACTTTGTCAATTTAGATGCAAACTTACCATAAACTTGCTTAATATAAACTATACCAAATTCCGTTAAATTTAATTTAAAATAAGATATTTAAACTTTTGCACTATCCACAGAGGCACCAAAACAATCAAGAAGTACAGCACCTTAAATATATATCTGTGTAACTCAACAATCATAGAAATTAGTGCAACAGATATTCCACCAAGAAGGATAAAAAATAAAATCTGTATGTTTCCAGACATATTTGGTTTAACAGGCGGTTCATTTTCTATCTGCCCTACAAGATCTGTCCTGTTTATTAAATTCGACCACCATTCCAACAAACCCGAGCAAGGAACCATGGACGTTCTTTTAATTAAGGATGTTGAAATTGCACCTTTGAAGTTGAAATTAAAATTTGGTTTAAAGTACGAAGTGTCACCTACATCTGAGTGTTTGCCTGACTGATGAATCATTCGCGTAAATTGTCTAGCTTGATAGTCTGGCAAAAGCCAAGCTGTTTTGTTGCATTTCTTTAAGTCGTCACCAATAAACCTTTCTTGATTTTTATAAAAATTGACTTTTTCAACAGATTTCATAACAGTTTCCAAACCTATAAGATGCAGCTGCACTAGTGGGGCTAATACTCTTAAAGGCTCAACAATTATATCATGCAATCCTAAATGTGGCCTTGCGTGTTTCATTAAAAACTTAGCTGAGCTTGTTTCTTCTTCCACCAATTTACCAGGTGCGTCCCTAATCCATGAATGGTAAGTGTCTATCTCAGTACCTGATAGAAAAATTACGTCTTCTTTAGTCGCGTAGATCAAAAGCTGCTCTGAACCTAGGATATTTTCATAAACTGCCTTGGTTGGAAGGAAAATTAATTCCAAATTCTCTATATAATATTGAATTGCTCCCAACTTACTGTACAATTTATATCCATGTGTTAAAAGCTCTTCGACTGTTTTAAACTGCAGTGGGCTTTTAGGCAAAACAATATTGTAAACGTT
>JAQFXM010006050.1:0-13863 GCA_034693345.1 Entomobrya multifasciata | reverse complement strand
CCAAAAATCTGTGAAGACTGCGGCCGCACCTTTTCAACAACCTCCTCCTCCTCCCCTTTCCAATGTATCCTCTGTCCCTGGCCTACCCATTCCCCTCCAATCTACCTCCAATTCAAAAAATCCAGTGATCTCCTCTCCCACGTCTACCTCCATCACCCCACCTCCTACTATCCATGCCCCTCATGTCCCCTCCTCTACTACTCCTCATCCCGCCTCTCCATCCATCTCCTCCACTGCTCCAAGAAACCCATTCCCTCAAAAATCCTAACCACATCTACCTCAGTTCCCTCCACCCCCTCCAAACCCCCTAAAGCCCCTCCACCCCCAAAAATCTGTGAAGACTGCGGCCGCACCTTTTCAACCAACCGTGCCTACAATTTCCACCAACGCCACAGCCATCCCCTCAAAACCCAAGGGGCCCCCCTCACCTGCCCCAAATGCCCGCGAACCTGCAAGAACCTCCGTAACTTTTGGCTACACTTTGCCCAGTGTGGCCTCAAAAATCTCAAACCACCCCCACCCTCCAACCCTCCCTCCCTGTCCTTCCCCCTCCCAAAAATCTACCCCCGCTCCACCTCCGACCTCTCCCACTTCTGTTTCCAATGCCCAAAAACATTCATCCAAAAAGCTACTCTTGACGACCACATTCGCAGAGATCACCTCGGCCTAACCCACCAGTGCCCCCAGTGCCTCAAGAATTTTCAATCGTCTGGAAAAGTGTGGCGTCACCAAATTGAGTACCATGGGTTATCCCCCTCCGATCTCCCCCCAGCACCTAGGGGAGTGGAGGCGGTCAATTGTAAATATTGTGGGAGGTTGATAATGAGGGGATATGAGCAACATGTGAAGAAAATGCATTCGGTGGAGGAGATGGCCGACTTTAGAGAAAATGTGCTACCTGAATGGAAAGCCAAGCAGGAGGCGACCAAGGTGAATAGGGTGAGGAAAGGCGGGGGAGGGGAGAAAATGGCTTGTCTATTTTGTCCAGCGATTTTACCAAAGAGGAGCTTGCAGAGACATGTCAAGAGTCAGCATGATGAGCCGGAGGGGGAGTGGAGGTGTCAGGATTGTGGGAATGAGTATAGGGATCAGGAAAAGTTGGAGGCGCATAGGGCGCAGGTGCATGCTTATCAGGAAATGGAGGTGAGCATGAAAAAAAAACCTTTTTTTTGGATTTTTGGGGTGATTTGGGAATTTTAATTTTTTGGGGTAATTTGGGGATTTTTTATTTTTTGGGGTAATTTGAGATTTTTTTAATTTGCAGGATATTTTGAAGAGGGAAGGGCTGATTTGTGAGACAAAGAAGATGAGAGATGCGAAGATGCTGGTAGACTGTAAACTTTGTGGGCTGGAGTTACCCTATCCGGATAAGTATAGTGTGAGGGTGCACTTTGTTATAAGTCATTATGAGGTGATCCAAAGATTTTTTGGAGAGAATGGAAAATTGAGATGATAAAAAAATGTAGTTTTAAATTTTTAAAGTTTAATTTGATTTTTTATTGGGAATAAATTATTAAATTAAGTATATTTTTTGTGATGCTTGTTTTTGTAAAATTTTAAAATTGGTTTTAATTTTTTGTACACAAATATAAGCGAATAAAATGTGTGTTTTTTAAATGATGGCAAAAAATATATGGGCCGTAAAAAAATAATTGGTGTTCAAGTTATATTGGTGAAATTATTTTTTGATTAATTATCGGATTTCTCCTCACAGTTCCAGTTAACAATCAAACTGAGAAAGCAATTGAAAAACTTAACCAAATTTGTTGTGGAGATGTGAACTTGGCAAAAGTCGGAAGCGAAGATATGCTAGAAAATATACAGGAGGAACTTATCGTACTTGCTCATGTTAATAAAAAAAATCCGTTGGTTGGGTAATTTGGTAGTACTGTATAAAAAATTAGGTTACATCCTTAAATTAAATATACCAAGTATGTATAAAGAAAGTCATAACCGTACAAAACCTGGGAGATGCTGATTATTCTCGTCAAATAACAAAACATTCTAATTTATGATTCATATTTAATATTTTCACCCTAATGCAACGAAGAACGTGGATTGGGTGAACAGTGGGTTCTTTATTAGTAAGCCGGTACTGCTTTACTATTCTTTTTGCTCGAGTTTTTTTGTGCAATTACGTTGTGCATTTCGAGTTGTGCGTTTTGAGCTGTGCATTTTGTATTTGTATGCACAATCAAAATAGATCTTGGTCTGGAAGGGATCGAACCCGTGATCACTCTAGCGCTTGTGCAAAGCTCTAACGTTCCCACTGTGATAGCATATTCTGAAGAATCATGTGCAGGCATGGCTAAACCCGTGGGTTTGGACAAAAAAACACGGGTTTGGGTTTAAACGGGTTAAAACGGGTACTGGGTTTTAATGGTCTGGTCAAACATTTTATTTATAATTTGAATTGGAGGGTTTTATAGTACTTAATGGTGTATACAAGCTCCTATGTTAATTTAATAAAACCCAAAACCCAGTTCCACGAGATTTTAAACGACCATGGGTTTTAATGGGCCGACCATTAAAACCCATGGCCACATAAAACACCACAGCCATGTCTGATCATGTGTGATAACAGTTTGTTGTATTCATAAATTAAAATCAGCATGAGCATGCATAGTAAAGTATGAACGGTTGATTAAGTCAATATGACACCGGATTACTATTTCATCAATTAAAACTGCTGTTTTACTTGAAATTGTAAGTTTAACAGTTTAAAAAATTGGTTGATAAGTGTTGAAATATATTTACATAACTTTACAATGCTAATTAATATTTTTGTTTATTTTAATGACAATTTCTTAAGTAATGAAATATAGTTATCTATAGTAACGTTGAGCCTCTGCTTTGATTTCTCGAATGAAACATTCAACAGCCACAATGCATCCAACTCTATAGTAAATCCAGAACCAAAATTTGCTGTCATCCAAAGCAAAATGCTTGTTTTGCTCATTGATGCACATTAAAAATGCAAATTTAATAAAAAGCAAAAATGTACTAGTATTCCTCCAAAATTTCAAATTATTTTCACGGTTGTTTCTCAATACAATCGAGATCTAAAATTAAATTTAAAAAAATAACGACATTTTTTTATTATTTTTTTAATTGTTGGGATAATTGTTAGTCTGAATATTTGTATTACAGTGGAATTATTTACCTGATTATCAGTTGCATTTCTGAGTGTATTTGCTAACCATAATTGAAAGGTTGGTATTGCCAGTGTAAATAGTACACCAGTAGTAAACGTCCAAGGATATTCTATTAATATTAATGTTTTTTATGATAAAATAGTTTGTTTAATCAATTCTACACAAGCAAATCACAGTTAGCATATGATAATGTATCAAAATTGGTTTATACGGATAGAATTGGTTGTTTGTTGAAATTCGGGTTTCATATTTTCGTATAAATATGCATTATTCCTGATTATGAAAACCAATATCCAAAATGGTAACTCGGATATAATGTTCAAGATTTCAAGGGTAGCGATTCCCTGCAAAAATGAACACTATAATTTTTTAAGGGATTTTCTCGTCTTAAATGAAATAGATAGTTTTAATTGTAAAATAAATACCATATCAATGCAGGCAACAATTCTTAACGGAACTCTCCATATGTAGTTGGTATTGTGATGAATAAAATTCATAATTTTGTTTAAAAAAATGAAGTAAAGCAATACTGATATGATGTAACAATAAATAAAAAGTGTTCTCGATAGTACATTAGCTACATGTGAATAATATTCTGAAAAATATAATTAAAAAATACGAAATTATCAGTTGTCAGCTGTTTAGGTTCTTTAATTGACTAGATTATATATTTATAAATATAAGCTTGGTTTAGCCTTTAAATACGATCTACTTATTTATTTATCAATTTATCGAGTCGACTATATAGATTTTGGGTATGATTGTGAATATGTGAACTTGAGTGCAAGCTACTGGGTAAAGCAAATCAGTGAAGATTTATATAGTATATTGATTTACAGGACCATATAAGGTCACAGGTCAATTAAATATAAAACAACTTAGTAGACCACATATAAAATCATTGTCGTTTCAGTCTACGGTGCTTTTCCAATCCAATTTTATTATGATTCATGCATTAATATTTTCTCTGATAAAATCTGATATATATTTTTATTGCTGTTCCATACATTCGTTCTTAAATTGACTGGAACTCTTCATTCATTTCTGAATATACAAACCTGTTTGATATGTATCACAATATGCTCACTTTATCTATAGAACGTGGAAATACGTTGTCCAAAACTTGTTTTATAAGTCATTGAAATATGTTTTTAATAACCAATTAAACATATAGTTTGTTTGACAAATGGTTGTTATAGTATTTGAAGTTTTTTAGTCAGTGTTTTTACATTATGTCAAAAATAAGAAGAATTTTGAAGGACGAAATAAGTTGATGTGAATGAATATTTGTATATATTTATTAGTATGAGGAATCCTATGCTGGAGATGTTTTTTAGCGATCTAACTTTTCTACATTAACCATTGTCATTATGATGTGACTAAGAACTATTTAGTTTAAACATCAAACCTATTAATAAATAAAACCTCTCATTTTAAACTAAATTAGTGATTTGATTTGTTAACAAAAATTATGGTGTTATTTTTGTGGAAAAAGGTTTAATTTCTATTTGAAATTTACTAGAAATAAATGTTTTTTTTTGCAATTTTTACTTAATGTATACTATTTTTATTTTTGATTTTCCCACACAAAATATAAAATCATCAGTGATTAGGCTGAGATCTTTTGTCCTTTAATTTCTTGAATATGAATTTAAACAACCACAAGACAAGAAACTCAACGTCGTCATCGTAATCACCGTTACCCATTGCATACTTAATTATAAGAAAGAATGCAGTAATATTTCTCCAAAATTTAAAATTCTTTCCATGGTAGTTCCTGTTGTCGTTGCTCACCTAGAACACAAGAATTCTAAATACATAATTGAAATACAAATGTATTTGTAAAGTGGAACATAAATATACCTCAACTTCAACAGCAGTTGCAATCCCAAGCACATTAGCAAACCATAATTGAACTACTGGTATGACCACCACAATTAGTAAGCCAGTAATAAAAGCCCAATGTTCATGTGTTAATTTTAAATGTGTATAGTATAAACGTTTTCCTACAAAATATTGTAGAGAGGTGGATTGTGCCAGAATATAATAGAGCATAAGAGGGACTTACCAATAAATCGGTATTATTCCTGGATGACGTAAAGAAGTATTTAATATGGTACGGGAGATATAATGTTCCTAGATAGCCATCCCCTGTTAATTAAATAAACTAATAAAGAAGACTTCAAATTAAATTTGAGAAGTGATGTTCAGAGGAGGGGTCTAGGCCCCTTGCTAACATGCCGGTTTGCTAACATGGACGTTTTGCTAACATAGAAGTTTGCCAACATTCCGATTTGCTAACTTCCGTTTTGCTAACAATGCAGTTTGCCAACAGTTCAACTTGCTAACAGTGGAAGTTACCAAAACAGACTGGGGGTATACAATCCACTTGGACTGTATTCAACTGAGACTATAGTCGCCTGACTTATGATTCTCTTTCATTGTACTCGTTTCTTGGCGTAGTTCTCCAAAAGCCTTTTCTGCAAAGCGTGCTTGTCCTCAACTTAACATAACATTGACCCAAAAACTGTCAAAGAAGTACCAAACCTTACCCACAATATTGCAACCTAACACTCCCATCGAAATATAACCGAGCCAAACCTTACTTAACGAATTACAACCCAATACTGTCATCGAAACATAATGTAACCACGCTTACCTAAGCTAACCTAACTAATTTCAACCCAACACTTTCAACGAAGTATAATTGAATCAATCTAATCGAAGCGAACCTAACCTAACCGAACCTAACCTAACCTAACTATTTGCAACCCAACACTGATATCGAAGTATAATCAATCTAGAAAATGTATGTTAAAAATCTATGCAATGTTAGCATTTCGAATTGTTGGTAAATTGAAATGTTAGCAAAACCGAAGTCAGCAAATCGTAATGTTAGCAAATTGGAATGTTGGCAAATCGTAATGTTGACAAAATGGATGTTGGCAAACTTCTATGTTGGCAAAACGTCCATGTTAGCAAAGCGGCATGTTAGCAAGGGGCCTGTAACGTCAGAGGAGTATTCACTTAGACACGTATTACCATACTCATTTTATAGAGGAAAAATGTTTTTATAAATCGAGTTATCAAAAAGTTTTTTGATTATATGTAGCTTAGACACATAGTATCGGATTCCCATTTGAATTTTTATTACAAGTTAAAATTAAGCACTAAAAGTAGCATAAAATTTGATTACGATTCTCGAATCAATTGTAAAATTTTCTGAAGGGGAACACCTCAAACTTTGAAGTATGGCCGTAACATCCCTAAACTAAAGCAGCTGTGTAAACTACTTGAATGTTTTGGTTACATGAATTTGTGCAATTTTGTTAACGTGTCGGACTTAAAACTTACCAAATGCCAGAAACTGCTATATGGGTATCATGTAATACCTGAGAATTTCCAATACACCAATTGCAATTTAAAATCGAAACTTTTTCTTTTGTCCGTTTTTTAAGAATTCAGAACATATAGACCTACAAGAATGGATCTGTTAACAGGAATGAATCACAAAATTTCGTTTCCGATTTTATGGAAGTTTTAAGGAACCCATCCTCCCAAAAATATACCCCCGCTCTATCTCCGACCACCCTCACTTCTGTTTCCAATGCCCCAAAACCTTCATCCAGAAAGCTACACTGGACGACCACATTCGCCGAGATCACCTTGGCATCACCCACAAGTGCCCCCCAGTGCCTCAAAACATTCCAATCAGCTGGAAAAGTGTACGGGCACCAAATTGAGTACCATGGGTTATCTCCCTCCGATCTCCCGCCATCACCAAGACGAGTGAGTGGAAGCGGTCACCTGTAAATAGTGTGGGAGGTTGATAATGAAGGGATATGAGCAACATGTGAACAAGATGAATTATTACCAATTACCAATCAAACTGAGAACGCAATTGAAAAACTTAACCAAGTTTGTGGTGGAGGTATGAACTTGATAAGAGTTGGGAGTAAAACTTTTTTAAAATGAAAACAAAACGCTCAAACCATGCGCTCATAATTTTATATAATATTTATCAATCGATTGGTTTGATAATCTCATACATTTTGGTTGTATCTTCAATCCAATATACCAAGTACAAAAAAAAGAGTTGTTATCGTACAAAAGCTGGGGGATGCTGATTATTCTCTACACAGATCAAATATTGTAATTTTAATGTACTGTAGTAGACGACAATAAATGAAGTGTTATTACAGTAAATTGAATTGATTTTTTTAAAAATAGTAAAATATTGTACATACATTATTGTTTTTTTTGTCTGTCGAGCGTTAGTTGTAATAGTTGACTGTTTATTTAGCCTAATCAAAATTTACAAAATTAGCACCGTCATCGGTTACGTTGATCGGCTACTCTAATTTCTTGAATGAAACATTCACAAATCATAATACATACAACTCTATAATAAATCCAAAGCCATTGAACATCGTCTTTATAAGAATTATCATTGATTGTCATTATACACTTAATTAAAACAAAGAATGCAGTAGCGTTTCGTCAAAATCTGCAGTTCTTGTCATGGTCATATTTCATATCAGCAGCCACCTAAAAAAATTCAGTATAATTTAAAATACAAACATTTAAAAAATAAATTGGAAATGCATAAATATACCTGAATAGCACTTGGGGCTCTATGTAGATTAGCAAACCATAATTGAACGATTGGTTTTGCCAGCACAAAAAGTAAAGAAGTAATACGTAACCAAGGATAGTCTAGCAATTAAATTTTTTAAAATCTATGAAACTTGAAACTTAATTACGCTAACACAAATAAACGAAATAAAAGATGAAAAGAAGGTATACCTAAAAAGTGGAATTCTTCTTGAAATGCTGGTTTCATATTTTCATACAAGCAGTCATTATTCTTGATTATGTGAACCAGTATCACAAATGGTATGCCAGATAGAATATTTAATATATCGAGGGTAGCCATTCCCTGTAAATTAGGTGATTTGTGAATACAAATTTTTTTTTTATGAAATCGCACTCTCATAATTTAAACTAGTACTTAAGTAAAGTAAATAAAGAAGTGCAAGCAGTATTTTTTTTACTGATTTTTAAAGTTTAGAAGTAAAAAAATCAATTATATATTTTTTTGTCCATGTAAACTTTATCAGTATATTTCTCCAAAACTATTGAGTTTTAGACTATGGTCTCTTGACAAAGTTTGATGCCAATGCTCTAATCTATCGATTCATGCAATAATACTTTTTGCCCATTTGATTAGCATGTAACAGATAATTGGCCGTTACTCCGTTACCGTTAGTCCGATTTGGCCCAAAATCAATAAGCTTCTTACTTGTACCATAAGGTACTTGTGTACCAAATTTGAAGTCTGTACGTCAAAGCGTTTTTGAATTAGAGCGTTCACAGACAGACAGACATACATACAGACATGAAATACAATCGCAATAAGAAGTACAAGTACTTGCACTTTTTAATAAACTCGCTGTAATAGCATAGTGACCATAACGACGCCGCTGCGATGATTATATTGCGACAAATGACAGTGATGAACATTGATGATGTCAATGAAAAATGCTTTCGAATGATATGTCATATGTTCGATAATGATCCCTTTGACCCCGATTTCTGACCCAACGAGGTCACATAGACCTATACTGAACAATGATTCTTGATCTACTCAACGAGGGCTTTCGATTGAGCTATTACAATGTATACTTTGTTCTAGTTGAAAATTTTCGACTTTGACCTTTGACCCTGGGGGTTGACCCCGGGGCTGAAAATCAATAGGGTTCTTGCCCTTGACCATAGTAACCTGTATGCCAAATTTGGCCGAAATCGACCAACGCGTTCTTGAGTTATCGTGTTCACGGACGGACGGACAGACAGACAGACAGGCAAACATGATAAAGTCAAGACTTGCTGACGCTTCACTTTCAGCGGCGTAATAATTGAGTTGGCTTCCATAATAGTTTTCCACATTTCAGTCCGGAACTTTTACCAAAGGTTAAACCTGCATCACAATGATCCATTTTGTTCACTCACTCTCTCAAACTATAAGCGAAAATGTATTTTAAATATCCTTTCAAACAGGCATGTACTATAATAGCGAAAGCATGGACCATTTCACATTTGCACTGTTAAACCAACATAAAACACAATTCAGGGGTAACGTAAGACACACGGTTGTGCTAGTTTCCCTTTTTTGAGAGCTACTCACCAACTAACCACTGCACTCTTTACATGCAAAACTCAGATTAAACCATTGACGGACAGACAGACAATGTTAAGTTAATAAGTAGCTTTCGCTACTTAATAATGGGAAAGTGAATTTTGCACTTCAAAAATCTAAACCTAAATACAAATATACAAAATGCGGCATGCAACAGTGTATTATAATGCTCACCTGTTAGCAACATCCTATTGTTATAATGGAGCTGTAAAATGGCGTATGCAAATGCATGAAAAAACGTAAATTTACTTCGCAGACAAAGCAGATCCTTTCAAGAGTACATTAAAGGTTGAATGTTAAATGCAAATGTAGTCCCATTTTCGTCCATTAGTTGTGGAATTTCCATCAACAGCAAGAAGAGATGAGATGACTAGAAATCGTGTTACCGTTCCACGCTATCCCTATTGATAGTGGAGCGTAGAAGATAAAGGCAAGTCCAAAGGAGAAAGTTCTGCGAGCTCTAGGCTTTCTCTTTCTGATCAGTGTGCTTGCCTCGTTTGAATGGGAAGGAGCTCTTATGTAACACCTCGTCTTTCTATTTTCATTGATAGTTATGTTAGTACAATAAAGGTTGTTTTTAAAAATGTGTAAAATTAACAATTGCATCATTTGTCATTGTCACCGAAATTAGCACTATCAAATTTGGGGCGTGTACATAGTTTAATGGGCTGTTTTTAATTACTGTTGTTCCGCATTGCATAAGGTCAATTCTCTTCTTTTGCAAAATGTCTAACTATCACAGACACAGTAATTTTCAAACTAATGTCAGTTATGACTGGAGTTATTTTGAAACTGTTCCCAATTCTTATTTTTACCATCAAATGGAGTTTCCAACTACTACAGTGCTTTCTCAACTAGCGGATGGTGTGCCAACCGTTTCATCGGAAGAACTTGAAACTGAATATAGACTGCCTTTTTGGGGTATTTGTGTGATAATTGTGGGTTACAGTTTTGTTTTCATTTTTGGAGTGATTGGGAACTGTTCTGTACTCATTGTTGTCGCACGCCTACAACGTATGAAAACAGTGACAAACTACTTTATATGTAATCTCGCTATTGCTGACCTTCTCGTCTTGCTCTTCTGCCTTTTGCCCAACTTGCTTTCTAACATCTTCATTCGTAAGTATTCGATCAATCCCAATTTCCACCCATTAAAACTTGAACTGTGCTGATTGCTTTTTGAAAACCTAACGACGTTTTTTATTGAAAACAGACAAAATTAGTATTAGTACACAAACATGAAATCCAACATATTTTCTTTTGGTTTTAGCGTGGATACTTGGTTGGTTTCTCTGTAAAACTGTTCCATACATTCAAGGAATTTCTGTTTGCGCTTCCGTCTACTCCCTTGTTGCGATATCTGTCGAGAGGTGAGATCTTTCTTTCAATATAATATCTTCAAGCACATTACTATCCTATTAGTACACTGCCAAATGCTGCATCGTTAGTAATTTGCTTAATTTATACTTCAGATTTGAAAAGGTATTCCTTTAAGATGACGGCGTTTTTCATTTGAACATATTAAAAACTCCCCTTCATTTGTTAACTAACTTAACCTTTACAATCTACCTTCAAATGTAACATAATTACCATGTCCTTCGGGTAAAAGATGAGTAACAAGCTATAGAAGTTAAGTGTTTACGTGTGCTTTCGCCAAAGCAGACATATACATTTATGCGTATTACTTTCACATGCATGCTTGAAAGAGCATATCAAATTGAACATCTATTTCCAGTGGGATTCGATCCTTGTTTTACAACAGTTTGGCCGCGGTGGAGTTGAAAGGTTTTAATTTTCATCTAGAAGTATGGAACAAATGAATAGCTGAACATATTTTCTAATATTGTGCGATACGATACTTGCCCGTTGTACAAATTATGAGCATTGTGGTTCAGAGCAGTAATGAAAATCGTTATTAAATATTTTCGTATTTTTTGTTTAGGTGCATTGCTATCCAATGGCCTTTCAAATACCAGATTACAAAAACAAGAGCGAAGAAAATCATTTTTGGTATTTGGATGTGGTCCTGTCTTGTAGCTCTACCTTGGGGACTCTTCTTTGACACCTACCATTTGGATCATGATCGTCCAGAGGACGACTTTTGCATCGAGAAATGGCCTGATGAATACAGTAGTTGGAGCAAGTATTATTTCCTTGTAGGAAACTTCATAATTTGTTATATGCTTCCACTAGGAATCATTTTTATATGCTACCTGACAATTTGGTGTCGTGTTCATCGCCGTCCAGTGCCAAACGATTCCCATCACAAAAATATGGAGACGATGCACCAAAAGGCAAAAATGGCAGTACTGAAAATGCTGTTGGTTGTTGTGCTGATATTTACTCTGAGCTGGATGCCATTGTATTGTATAACTCTACGTGAAAAATTTGGCCCGCACCCGTTATCAGACTGGGAGGATGAGGTGATTTCGTTTACAATTCCCGTTGCTCAGTGGCTGGGTAGCTTTAATTCAGGTATTAATCCGGTAGTGTATTCATTTCTGAACAAAAAGTTTAGACATGGCTTTCACATGATTTTTAAATGCTCATGGAATCAAGATTCTATGTCCCGACCAAGTCACAAATCACCAACTGTGAATATACTTTTGAGGCGAATGACGGTCTACAGAGTGAGAACTTCTACTTTGTATCAGGAGACTGATGAAGTGTAGAGTGTAGAGCAAATGCACATTCACACTACTTCATAGGTATTTCAAATTATACATACTTTCTTGACAGATTTGTTTAGATTATAAATCTATATTTTATGGATGAAAATTATTCTAAAGTAAAGCAGTTATGTTATCATAAAAATATTTTGTACGTTGGTTTGTGATAATAAATAAATGAAATAAATAAATGAGGTATCTTCTGAGTTAATTGTTCATCATTAGTCATGGAATAAACTGCACTAAATAACAAAGTTCAATGCTTTAATGGTAAAAGTATTCGAGCAGGATGTACAATATTTCCGATCGGTCAAACAGATACGATCACCTCTGGCACCGAACGAATTTGAGCATAATATATTTGGTAACTGTATATAACATCTTGTTACTTTCTATTAGTATTCGATTCTATGAAATATATTATACGCATGGTACTGCATCCCTATCAATGACGGAACTCACGAAAAACGAAAAACAGCGAAATGAAAGAAACTTCTGCAAGGGCACTCTCAAGACGCCCCAGTAACTTAACCTAAGGCTTTTCTCTAAATCATTCTACCAAATAATGTAACCTCATGCTATAATATGCTCCTTGAATCTTCGAATGTCTCGATTTTGTATTTATGATAGAAAGCCAAATATAATTAGCGAATAACTTAAGATAACATTAAACTGACCGAGCACTATTCACTTCTCGGAATACCGATCTAATTGTGAAAAAAATAATGAAGAGATGATCCAATAATAATGATCCAAAGAGTCCGCCGATAAAATGCTTCTGAATTTCTCACAAAAAAATACATAAACAAAAGTTTTGCTAGCTGCCTTTCCGATGTTAAAAATATTCTTCCAGAAAACTTTATTTAAGAAACGATTGATAAGTTTATTATCATTTGGAGAAGATCTATGTATGTAGGGAATTCATGTCCAATAATAAAAATAAACTTTGTGCAACGACCCTTGAGGGAGTCGACAAGAGTCGTCATTTTGTGGTGCTTTTGGCGTTGACACAGTTCACGACTCTTGAATTGTTTGTTTCAATTTAAGACATTTTTGCAGTAGACAATAGTATGATTTATCTTTTAATTAATATTACTTTTCTTGGGACAACTTTCACTATAAAAATTAGAACTTTGAAAACGAAAATTTTGATATCCTCAGTTCACTATGTTTGTCATTTTGCAACAACAGAAAGCAGTTTTATTTTCAGATCGGATCAAACCAACAAATAAATCGTGTTAGTTTTGTCTCGTATATTTCAATCAAGTTAAAAAAAAAGCGAGAGCAGAAGTTTCAGGGAGACTAGATCGTCACCTTGAATCTTGACAAGTCGGCTTGCTTACTAGAAATCTCGTTACTTTTTACGGGGGTATTCAACGGTAACGAGGCATATGAGGTTTTTCGACAGATTAGTATACACTAATTATATGAGCATATTATTGTATATGTACTTCAAATTTTATCATTATGGTAGTGTAGAATACAACAGACTTCGCATTATTACCAGCATTGTAACACTATTTCTCGTAGAAACTTGGGTACTTGGGTACATTTTAAAATGAACTAAAGTGCTTCAAAAATGATGAATTGATGAAAACCGAAAAGTTTTTTTCTTAACGTTTTGGAGTTTTGATATAAAATTGAGATAAAAATAGAGCAGTCAAAAATTTGCGTACGCATATAATATATTATCAGTCAGTGCAATGCATCAAGAAAATATTCAAAAAAAATCCACAAGCTATCCCAATGAATTTCGCTTTATTAATTCCAATCATTCACAAGTCAATTCTTTAATCTCAAAAGTTTCAAAATGGACAACCCGATTTATTGTGGAAGTATT